>LR751460.1:20415-59390 GCA_902729485.2 Mus minutoides | reverse complement strand
AAAGATATTGTGTGGATTTGAATTTGTCAAGGAATACTTTGGTTTCTCCGTCTATGGTAAATGAGAGTTTTGCTGGGTACAATAGCCTGGGCTGGCATTTGTGTTCTCTTAGTGTCTGTATAATCTCTGTCCATGATCTTCTGGCTTTCATAGTCTCTGGTGAGAAGTCTGGAGTAATTCTGATAGGCCTGCCCTTATAAGTTACTTGACCTTTTTCCCTTGCTGCCTTTAATATTCTCTCTTTATTTAGTGTGTTTGTTGTTCTGATTATTATGTGTCGGGAGGAATTTCTTTTCTGGTCTAGCCTATTTGGAGTTCTGTAGGCTTCTTGTATGTTCATGGGCATCTCATTCTTTAGGTATGGAAAGTTTTCTTCTATTATTTTGTTGAAGATATTTGCTGGCCCTTTACTTTGATAGTCTTCCTTCTCATCTACTCCTATTATCCTTAAGTTTGGTCTTCTCATTGTGTCCTGGAATTCCTGGATATTTTGTGTTAGAATCTTTTTGCATTTAGCATTTTCTTTGATTGTCTTGTCTATGCTTCCTATAGAATCTTCTGTGCCTGAGATTCTCTCTTCTATCTCTTGTATTCTGTTGCTGATGCTCATATCTATGGTTCCTGATTTTTTTCCTATGGTTTCTATCTGCAGGGTTATCTCCTTTTGGTTTTTCTTAATTGTTTCTATTTCCATTTTTAGGTCCTGGATGGTTTTGTTCCATTCTGTCACCTGTTTGGTTTTGTTTTCCTGTAACTCTCTACGTATTTCCTCTTTAAATGCTTCTAGTTGTTTATCTGTGTTTTCCTGTACCTCTCTAAGTTTTTCCTCTTTAAATGCTTCTACTTGTTTATCTGTGTTTTCCTGTATTTCCTTCTTATAGTCCTCCGTCATCATCATGACGAGTGACTTTATATCCTTGTCCTGTTTTTCTGGTGTGCTGTTGTATCTAGGACTTGATGGGGTGGGTGATTTTGGATCTGGTGATGCCAAGTACCCTTGGATTCTGTTGCTTCTGTTCTTACGCTTACCTCCTGCCATCCCTAACCAAGGAGACCTGGTGTTGGTGCAGGCTAGAAGGGAGAGTCTGAAATGGTCTGGGCCTTTATCTCTGTCCTGGCTGGTGACTCAGGTCGCAAGGGATTGGGCAGGAACAGATGCTGCGTTCAGCTGCTCACCTGTGGTCCCAAGATTGCCTGGGGAGTCCCGGGGAGAGTGCACAGAGCCTGTGCCCGAGCCCTGGGCTGGTGTGGGTGCACTGGACCAGACTGGAAGGCAAGGGGAGGCACTCATTTTTAATATACTTCTACTTCATCTTTTAATTCTCTGATCTTTGTTTTCTCATCTTAGAAATTCCATAACCTCATGTACTCCCCTAATACTATTTACTACTAAGTTATATGCAAGCATTTCTCCTATAAAATAGGCCATCTATCATTTTCTTGATTTCTATAGATTCTTTCATTTCCTATCCATGCGTTTTCTTCTTGAGACTACTTTAACACTCTATCCTTGGTGCCTCCAATTTCATCCTGGCTAACTAATGCAGCAGTCATTGGATCTCCATAATTCCAAATTCAAGATAAAGTCTGGCAATGAACTATCTCTACAAAGGACCATGTAGCCTTTTATAGCTTTTGTGGTTATGTCATCTTGATACTGTTCCTTGTCCTTCCCAGCCTCCTGACCACCTCCAATCCTCACTCCTGAGAATGACATCTATTTTATTTATTATGGAGTGATTAGCTCTGAGTAACAGGGGAAGTATATTCCCTCAAAAAGAAAGATTGAACGTAAAAAAAGAAGAGAAAGTAGATCAATTCCAGGCCAACAGCAGTCATCAGTACAGTCATGGCATTGTAGGGATCAAAGTCCTCACTTTAAGCAGCCATGCCGAATCCAGCACACAGTTATGTAAAACTTGGTTTGAGATATTCATATATCTTAAAACATGCACTGTGATACATATTTTCTGATTGCTATGTTTTATATTTAGAAGGAAGATAAAATATAAACTCTGAAGTTTTTAAATATTTTCAGGAATAACCCTAAATGTGTATCATACACTTTTAGTACACACACACACACACACACACACACACACACACACACACACGAAATGAAATGAAGTCTCATTGAGGAGCTGTAATATTATATGACTATTTTGGAAAGACATGAGAATGAAATTCATATAATATAACTGTTTTAAATATACATGGTCCTATAAGATTATAGTCTCAAGAATTCATATTAGCACAGGAACAGTATTTATCTATCTATCTATCTATCTATCTATCTATCTATCTATCTATTTATTTATTTAGGGTTTATTTACAGGGTTTCTCTGTAACTCAGAAATCCACCTGCCTCTGCCTCCCAAGTGCTGGGATTAAAGGCATGTGCCACCACTGCCCAGCAGGAATAGTTTTTGAAGAAACTATAAGTATTTCACAGGAGAAAGAAATACTTGGGAATCTCATTCATGTTATTTCCCAATAGATATCAAAATCTGACATTAAATTTGTGTAAACCCTGTAGAGAAAATTTCAGAAACCCAAAGGGCTTTCTTTAATAAACCATAGCCTAGAAGCACTTTGAAAGCATACTTCTACCATTTAACTAAGTATTAGAAGGGTGAAAACATGTTTTAGAAGAAATACTCGTTGGAAATTGAAATGATGTGGTTCTGTTTCTAAGAGTTTAGGCAAATAATTCATTCTCGTTTTCAACTTTTATTTATATACAAGAAGAGGAATATATCAATATTGAAACATGATTTAATTGAAGTGTTTGCAATAACCTCAAAAATGTATTTTAGACCAAAACATTTCAGCTTCAAATTAATACTAATATCCTGGGAAATCAGACTTTGAACTGCTGAACCTCCTGGATCAACCGAGTTGGCTGAAGGCAGGTCACAGTCAACTTGACCTACGCTCAGCCTCATAAAACCCCACTTCACTGAGAATATCTTTAAAATTAATTGTGTGGATCCCTTTGGATATTTTAAAACTTTAAGTTAATTGGAGAGAAAGCAATAGTGCTATCTACTACCTGAACTCACTGCTAACCTTTAATGCTTGATGAGTATAAGGAGAGAAACATCCAGAACTCTATGTATTAACGTCTGATCAGTAAAGTGCAGCTTTCAGATAATAAGCTAATTGGACATTCAGCTGAGAAGTTCTGCATACAATAGTCTCTAAGGGATCAGCCAGTTGAAACTGAAGTTAGCCAGTACCAACAAGGACAGATGCAAAAATTAATAATAATAATAATAATAATAATAATAATAATAACAATAATAAATACACCTGTAGAAACCCCTTATTAAACTTGGAGATGGTACCATTTTCCCTGGTTCTTAAGACCAAATATGATTCTAAAAGACATGATTAATCACTGCTTATAATTTCATTAATCTTAACTGCTTATATTTTTTTCAGTGCTAGTGTAAATGTGCTAATGGATAATTGCCTTCTGGATTTCATTATGGAAAGTCTATAAAATGTTGAATAATTCTGTGCAGTTCTCACAACTGAGTTCCTTCCTTCCAGTGAGCCAACAAACATTCACTGATGCAATATAGATAGACATTAGCTATTCTAAACAGCACCTTTGCTGAATTGATGCCGCCTCGGTATCAGCAAAGAGCTTGTAGAATGCTTATCAGGCATCACACTAACACATGGTTGTTCTGGTTTTTGTTTGTTTGTTTGTTTTTATAGCACCTGAAATATTTGAATATACTATATAGTTTTAAAAAATCCTACCTCAGAAATATATAAATTAAAAACCCAAACATAGAATATATTAAAATATTAAAACAATCATAACAAATTTTAAATAGTTGGTAGCAATATTATTTATTATGTGTCCTTGCTAAAGTTTATCAGCATAGAGAAGGTTAGTCTACAATTTTATTTCTGAATACACATTCAAGAAACCATACTGCAATGACCATATAAATCAGAACAAAGTGAAGCTGTATAAAATTATAGGCATGCTCTCATAAAAAGATATGGAAAGCTCAGGTGATACAATCATCTTTTGAACACACAGTCTATAAATCTTACTAAAACTGAATTGTGTTCTATTATAAGTAATCTTCAGATATATTGCATAAATATCAGTCAGAACATTTCTTAAAACTTCACAACCTAAATGTCCCAGGAAATGCTTCACTGAATAAAGTCCTTGTCACAGAAGCATAAGGACCCATATTTGAAATTCCAGAAATGTAATGCATGACAAAGTAACTAGCTATCTGTAATTCCAGTACACCTACAGCAAGATAAAAGGCCAATATAGAAGAATCCTCTATAGCTAATTGAACAGCTACCCTGCTGTGTGCAACTTTAAAACAGCAAGAAACTCTCTCAACTCAGAAGGTGAGAACACTTATAATATCAACTGGTACACTGTTGCTGAATCTCATGTGCATGTGCATGGAGTATTCCCATGAGTCTCCCACGCCCATGTGGGCATCCTCATTTTTTTCAACACCATCAGCACCAAGTCAAGCTGTGCACATGACTATCGAGTTGAACATGATCTTAGAAGTTGATCTTTAGAGTACTGTCGAGCTACCACCATGTCTAAAGTTAAAGAGTCTAAATAGAATCCACTATGAATTATACACTCCATGGACAATTAACTGAGCATTCTAGAGTATGCATATATTTAAATAAACTCTTCATCTCATTTAGAATAGCATTAAAAGAGTATCACCAGTACTGGGCATAGAGTTATATTATGGTTGAATTTTTGTAGAAAAATGTTTATTAAATAAATGTAGATTTCTAAAGGTTAATTTAATTACATTTAAAGACTTTATAACATGCAGGGCTTTTAATAGAGGCCAACATAATAATCAGAATATAAAAGAATATGAAGCGTAAGTGTGAAGTTGTAAGTGTAGGGACATTCAAAGCCTTTCTATGCCTGGCATATTGGAGTTCTTTTGGCAATTTTACTCAAGAAGAGGTAAATTCCTGGTTTTCTGGCTCACATTTCCTTTTCATATGGTGATCACTTATTCTGGTAGTTCGGCAAAGGTCAGTGAATATTCATTAGCAAATGTAATACAGGCAAAATATATTTTCAAAGTAAATGCCTAGTTACTGTCTAGAGGGCTATATTATGAGTAAGCCCCCCATGATCATACAATATACAAAGGACAGTCCTAGGCTCACCTGTTAAAATGGAGGACAACCTTGTGATAAAGAAGAAAAGGCAAGGAATTAAGGAAAAATAAGAAAGTTCTAGAGGCAAAAGTATCTTGAAGGAGATTTCATAACCTGAGAATAAGCCAACTAAAAGGGCTTGAGAATGGTGAGAGGAAGACTGGCAAGACAGACAGGAAGGTAGACAGAGTCCCAGAGGCTTAAGAAACTTGAAGTCTGCTGGAAAGACAAACTAACTACCTTCAACTACAAGAAACTTAGAAACCACACCCTACAAAATATGAAAAAACATTTGAAATGCAGCACAAAAGAATAAATACCTAATAAATGTTTTTGAATGCTAATAAGTGTTTTGAATTAGCAACACTAAGCAATGCCCACAAAGACTTCAGAGGAATCCAGTTTTCTTCATTTTAAATAGCAAGTTTTGCTCAATTTTTTAATTCCATTTTTTTCTGCCATAGCAAAACTATGCTTCCTTGATTCTCCTATCTCTTAAGTGACTCAAAAATTCACTCTATGAATAATTGAAGAGAATGGACGGGGAGAATCTAACAACTATTGTTTAGTGACATATTCATCTACAAAACTAAAACAATGGTTAATAAAGAATATTACAGTGCTAAATATAGACATTGAACATAGAAATATGCACTTAATAAGCTCTGTTAGCAATATGGATAACAGTAATAATTGGAGGGTCTTCTTAATTTAGCATGCAGCTAAGCTCAAAGCAGAGGTCATCATTCATCCCCACTGATGGCTTCTGGCTGAGCCCAAATGAACAAGATTCCTAGGGCTTAAAAACGGCTCACATCACTACACCTAATGAGATAGAGTTGGTATAATATTTTAAATCTCCTTTTCTGCATGTTTCCAGTACTTTCTTTTTTAAATGTCTGTGGCCTATATATGAAGCCATGTTTTTATAAGCTATGATGATTTTTCTAGGCAATAAGATATAATAAGTGGCATGAGTTTATGATTTTTGTCTTAAATTTTTACATAATGCTTCTGGTTAGTGTTTATTTTTCTTTCTTGATATATCTATTGCCATTAAATTACTACTGATGTATTTTCCCTCTGGTGTATAAATGTGGCCATATGCCTCTAGAATTCAAAAAGAAGAATCTATATTCATGAAAAGGATACTTAAACATTTAAAGTGTTATATACTCGATTATTCCATTTTATATTTTAGACTTTAAAAATAATAATTTATGTTTCAGAAACTTTACACTTGCCAATACCTTTGGAATCCTATAGATGGAATTGTACAAATTAGTTTCATGTAGCACAATCCCCCTTTTCACAAATAAGATATATTAGTTTGTTAAGAATTTTGGTGAGCATAATATGTTCCTTTAGGCTTTGTAAGTCACATATTCAGAGCAAACTACAATATATGCTATCATTTGTATTTTGTTTCACTTATAATTATTCATAGGACTATGGGACCCATACTTAAGTTTTATAAAATTATCGTCAAGTTAAATTTGTTTCCTCTATATGAGAGACAGGTACAAGTTACCCACATATATCAGACACACATAATCCACAAACACTCACAAATATGTGTGCATTGAAATTTTTAGAGGGTGTCATTAATATTTATAGCAATGATACCTGGGTCTGTAGAATAGACTCAGGCAAATTGGCTCACTCCACTTCCCACCATAACATTGGGTTTCATTTACCATATTACTTTACTGATTTCTACAGTCTTGTCTTTTTCAGTCTTGTCTTTCTTATATTAGTTAAAATGCAGGGCACTACCTCAGGGTGGTGTTCTTTTCCACCTTGCATGTATGTCTCCCACTGTTTTATATCCTGCTTGATGGTTTTAAGTTTTGTTAAAATAAATAACATGATTTATAATCCTGAATGTGTACTTTTCCATTAACAATAATACATTTAGTGATGTGGTTTGAAACAAGATGGCCTCCATAGTTTCACAAGGAGTTAAACTATTGGGAGGTTTCACATTGCTAGAGTAGATGTGGCTTTGTTGGCAGGAGTGTGTCACTGGAGGAAGGCTTTGATATCTCAGATGCTAAAACCAGGCCAGTGACTCAGTCTTTTCCTGCTTCCTGCCTGTCCAGACATAGACATATCAATTCCTTCTCCAGCACCTTATCTGCATGCATATAGCTATTCTTCCTACGATGACAGTAATAGAATAAACCCCTAAAATATAAGCCAGTACCAATGAAATGTTTTGGTTTTGTTTTCTTTATGAAAGTGGCATGTTGCTCCTTCATAATAATAGAAATTCTAACTAGGACAAAAGTTAGTACCAGAGACTGAGGTATTGTTATGATAGCCACAATTATCCTTTTGTTTGGAGGAATGTGGACTTTTGGAATTTGGATTAGAAAAGCAGTTGAATGCTTAAAGTGGGGCTTAATGGGCTATCCTATGGAATATGGAATTTGGAAGACGATGGTGGTGAGGGTGGTTTGAAATGTGAGGACTTGGCTCAAGAACTTTCAGAGTAGAAGACTAGTGTTCTTATATATTGGTTAAGTGTCACACGTCCACACGTCTCTGACCAGCAGAGATGGTAGGAGTAAACAACAGGGGATGCCAAGGCAGATGCAGAGCAGCTTGCCTTCGCAGCTTCTACTTTATTCTGCTCCTCTCTCTCAGGTTTCACACAGCTGCAGCCATTCACTCACTCACTCTGCTCTCTCCTATGCTGCTCTCTAACACTAGTCCAGTCTCCTCATCTGGTCTCTCTCTGCAACACTGGTCTCTCTCATCTGGGGCTGCCCTCAACTTATACTCCCATTCACTCACGTCACCTCACACCACTCAATCATAAACACACAAGTCCAAGGCAGCATGCAGGATTGGCTGATAGAATGGTATCGCGAGATGTTGCTCTAATCTCTCCAACGAGTTACACATGCTGCTTTTATTGCGCATGACTGAGACTGGGACAAACAATCGAGGTCACAGAGCTTAGCATAGAGCCAGGGCACCATCTTTGACCCATGCAGCCTTGCCTGCTCCCCACAGTTAAGAATATGGCTACTTTTTGCTCTTGTCCAAAAATTCTGTTGAGACTAAATTAAAATTTTTTGAGTTAATGGCTTTGGCAGAAGAAATTTCAAAGCAGCCTAGTATTGATTCTCTCACGTCAATATTAGTGTTCATTTTTATGAAGATTCATAATGAAAGCTGAGCATGAAAAAATACAAAATGTACATTTCTAGGAGAACAATAAAATAGAACAGAGCTAAATCCTGTGTTCAAGGAGATAAACAGAGTAAAAGAAGGCCTTATGTTAGATGGAATAAAGGGATTGATGGCATCTGTTAAAGATACCACCAAGGTAAGCATTCAATTTGTGAAGAGTATATAAGGAAAACTTAGGGCTGGTCATGCAGTAGCGCATATCTTTCATCCCAGAACTCAGAAGGCAAAGGCTAGTAGATCCCTGAGCTTCAGGTAATACACCTGCTCTACATATTCAGTTTCAGGACAGCCAAGCTTAGGCAGTGAAGGAAACCATCAAAACCAAAGTGCATAAAGTTGTAATTCAGTGAGAGGTCTATGTCCCAGTTCCAGTGAGCAGCAGAACTTGGCAGCTTCAGTCATGTGGTTCTGATTTTAGAATCAATAAGAGAAGAATGGTGTTATAGAATCTTCTCCCCACAACAAAGGAAAGCTACTAGGGTCGGGTGTATGTCAGGGGTGCCCCTGCGCGGAAATATAAGGAGGCCATTGCATGAAGATGGATTGCCTTGGAATCCCCCAAATCTTCAGGATGCCAGAACTAAGACATACCTGCCAAGAAACATTACTAACAAGAAATAGAACCAGCTGAAGAGAAATAAGTGTGTTGTAGTCAATGAACATGAAAGGAGTTGGAAATCTGAAGAGCATTTTAACATTAGATATGTGGATGCTTAGTCTGGTATTTAGCCCAGCAGAACTTGCTTTGGTGCAGTATTTTCTCACTATGCTTTCATTCCTCCTTCAGTAATGGTAATGTATAGCCTGTGCTATTATATATTGTGAGTATGTGATCTACTTTTTTGGCTTTGATTTAACAGGGGATTACAGTTAAGAGACCACCATGAGTCTCAGAAGAGACTTTGGACTTTTATAGACTATAAGGAGTTTTAAATTTGGATTTAATGCATTTACATATTATGATCTAGATTCAGCCTATTGAGGCCAGGAAATACAATGTGGTGGTTTTAGAGAAAATGGCCCATCACAATGGCACTATTAAGAGGTATGGACTTGCTTGAATAGGTTGCTTTGTTGGAGCATGTGTCTCTGGGGACAGGCTTTAAAATCTCAGATGTTCAAGCCAGGCCAGTGGCTCACAGTTTCTTCTTGCTATCTCCCAATCTGGATATAAACTTCTTATCCAGCCCCATATCTACCTGAAAGTTGCCATGCTTCCTGCCTTAATGGTAATGAACTGAAACTCTTAAAACTGTAAGTCAGACTGAATGAAATATTTTACTTTATAAATGTTCACGGTGTCTCTTGAAAGCAATAGAAATGCTAAGACAAATGACAGGCAACTGAATTCCTATATAAATGTGCTAACAGATTAAAATAATATGAACATTGCACAGTATCTGTATATTTTTAAACCTAAACATGCATTATAGATCCTTGGTCACTGCCAAGAGCTTCCAGTTTGGAGAAATAAAGCTTGAACTACAGGGATTGTATTCTCCTCTATACTTATGCCTCCCTTAACTTTGATTTGAGTCTTTCTTCTGGTGCACGCCTTGATGGAATGTATGCACTAGGAGAAATCAGGGGAGTATAATAGAAGTATTTCCTACTCCAAAGTTTGTGTAGCAGAAGCAGGATCTCTCTGGGGACAATATGAGTCACCTTCCAATCATGGACATATCACTGAAGCTCAAGAATCATGGTGGCTAAGTTAGAGAGATATGGCATGTTCTCTATTGGAGATTGAATATTAAAAGTTAAGGGTAACTGAAAGTGACAAAGACTCCACCTAGCAGTAAGTTGGACAGATAAAACAGACAACATTTGTGTACTTACTTGTTTGGTAAGTACATCTTCCCTTGAGGGATCCTAGGAAAATATTGGCTTCCAGGCAGCTAATACTGTGGTATTAAAGCCCATGCTCAAAGTGACACACTCGAACAAGGCCACACCATCTAATGGTGTCATACCCTGCTTCATCCACTCCAGTAGCAACCCGCGTGACAGGCTGAAAGGTCTAGGCGTGGTCCCAGGGCAAAAGGCCTGGGACTTTAGTCTCCTGGAATTGTGGCATCCTGTATAAAGAATGCTCCAACGTCCTTGATTTAGTTAGTAAACAGATCTGTGTGCTTTTCCCTAATATTGCTTCATTATAAGTGCTTCTAAGGATTCATATTTTAACATATAACCAAGTTAGATCCTAGGCAGTCCTTGATCCAACCTTGAGCATGTATAGCTAAGTCACTGCCCTACAAAGGAATTCACCACTACCTAGGAATAAGGAAGTTTGCGATCTGAGATGGAACCAGACTAGATAGTTAGAACTATAGCTAGCTGAGTTACACCCAGATACAAGTATTCACAATGGCCTAGGGGAAAGGTAGACTACGACAAGGGATTGAAGCCCTTGCCCCTGGTTCCTAAATTTAAGCTAACCTTAGGTGGAATTGCTTTTGATCCCAGTGTTAACCTTGAATCTTATCCCAGTTGGTTCTTGCCAGTCCTTCCTCGCTTGTATTACTGTTTTGTTATCTTGCTGGTGTGTCACCTAAATTCCCCATTTTCTTCTGTATAAAAGTCTGATGCTCAATTTAACAATTTACACTCAGATATTACACAGTCCCTTGTGTGTCGTGTCTGTTTGTCACTCGCCGAATCTTTACCCACTTCCTCAAGAGAACTCTACCCACGCAGGCAGGGGACTCAGAGGGTCTGTGGCAATACCCTAGGCCATGCCTATACAAACTATCACATGCATTGATGAAGGAGACAGATTAAATGAGGAAGCAAAGAACCCTGTTAGTTAATGATAATTTTCTGGTCTTATAAGTCAGAAGGATGCTTCAACCATATGTGTGTGCCTGTGTGTCTGTGTTTATGTGTGTGTGTGTGTGTGTGTGTGTGTGTGTGTGTGTGCATGCATTTTTAATTTGCCTGTTTGAAATTTTTAAGTCTTCCTTCAAGAAAAGAAGGGTATTACATGAACAGATGTTATATTTTTAGTGAACTTGTCCCTCTGGGATCAAATGAGTTATAGAGCTCTGCTTCAAATACTATAAGCTCATTTGAAGAGATACTGGATAATTCTAGGCCTTACTGTTCTCCATCTCTTTGGGGAGGGCAATTGGGTATTTCACACTTAGAATAGCCACGATCTCTTCTCCTGTGGAGAAGATGCTCCCTTTGGATACCCAAATTTGTGAATGACCTAGACCCCACCAGCTTGATTGTGAGACCCCCATACCCTTCTGAAGATCCTTTCAATCTCTGCCAGGATTATATGCCCTCCTTAATTGATTCTAAGGTTTTCTCAGAAATATAATGTGGAAATGTTACTTCCCATATTCCTATATATTTCATTATGACATAATTACTTTGTTACCTTTAACACTTGAGTCACTACTAGAATTAATGAGGAAGATCAAGATTCAAGTAGGTAGGGTAAAAGAAAAATGGCTTGAGTTGTAATGCTGCTTTCTGATAAATATTATGACCTGAGTTCATTTCCCAGAACAAACATGGTAAAAATAAATTACTCTCCCATGTTGTCCTCTGGCATTCACATGTGCACTGTACTGCGCATGCACGCATGTGTGCACGCACACACACACACACACACACACACACACACACACACACACACACTGAATGTAACAAAAGATTTTAAAGATCTGAGTAAAGAGGACAAAAACATGACCTCCAAGAGATAGGAGTAAGTAGCAGTATTTTCCAAAATTAAGAGGAACATGACACCATGAATCCACAAGAGAAAAAAGGAAGGCAAAGAAGAGGGGGCACAGAAAATTAGTTTCCTTGACCACCTACTTTGTGGTAGACTCTCAGAGATAATAAGTCATATGTATTATCCTTTCACTTGGCAATTGGCCGTTTATCTGGATGCAGCAGACAGAGGAACAGATTCTCAGAGATACTGAATAAATTGCCCTCAATCCCAAATTTCTATTTTGGTTGCTTCTTAGAAAGTACAATAGAAAGAATAAAAAGGTAAAGTGATTTAAAACCTGAAGAAGTGTTAGTTGAAAGAGGCTCCAAGGACTTGTACAAATATGATATCTCATTTAATTTCTTGTTGTCCAGAACAGTATAATTTTGTGGGCCTAATTCTAAAATTGTTTCAAAATGTACAATTTATCTGAAAAGGCTACCTTGTTGAAATTAATGCTGGAATTTAACTTGTCATTTAAACTAGAGAGTTTTTCTCTCTGAAAAATACGCTTGATTAAATCATTCCCACAAAATAGAGGAATACAAACTCATTCCCTTTGGGTGCCTCAGTAGCCCTCATGTCTCTAATGAAAGAGAATGTGCATGTACATCTTAAAGGTCTTACAAATTCCAAGGGGAATGGGGAAACCTTTCTGAATAGGCCACTCTGCACAGTATAGTGATATCCCTGTTGACATAATTAGATGTTACTATTCACTATACCAGACCCTGCAGTTTCTGTTGTAACAAAGCAGTCTAGTATTGCGCATAATAATTACTGAGCTAACATATAAATGTGTGCTCATTCTTCTCTACCTACACCTACATTTTCCCCATTTTCAAATTAATTTCAAAGAGTTATGAGTCTTGTAGTCTAATGGCTGATTCTTCAGAATATTTCTCTTTGATGATCCTGCTCAGCCAGCTTACTCAACTAGAGAATCTTGCCTTTGTCCTTGATCTTTTCACGTCACTGTCCATTCTTTAATGTTTTAGAAATAAATGTTTTGAAGTTGCATGCTGGTTAGATGACAGATCCCATACTTACTTTAAGTATTTAGAAAACACAGCCAGAAAATCATTGGCTTGGTGTCAGTTTCAAATATGTTGGCTGCCAGCAGGCAGAGGCTAAAGCTCTAGAATGAATGCAGCCATAAAGTGCCAGACAGTGGTTCTTGCCTAGAATCTACTACTCCCCTTCTCCCTCTACTTCGGTACTCCAATTTTGTTCAAGGGGAGAATTAGTTCAAAATTAAAATTACAAAATTAAATAGAAAATTAAAATCTACAAAAATTAAGCAGCAGGATGTTAGCTTTCTGTGCCTGGGCCCATGGGAATGTATATAGATCTGCATATGCAGGTCTCCTGTTTTCATTTTGTTTTAGTTAGCAAAACATAAATGTCTTACTAACTGATATAACATAGTAATCTATGTAACCAACCTGAAGACTAGTTTTTCGAAGCTTGATGCTAACTAAACCCCGATGCATTGTTAGATGACTTGAGGGTGGGGAGTGAAAAACTTATCTGTAGGTACTAAGTCACAACTGGACAGGAAGAAGTGCTGCCATGATGAAGTGGACATTTCTGGAATTTTTGGAAATTCAGTTGTATCACATGATGTTTTCCTGAAAGCTGCCTTGTGAGAGGATGTTTTCTTTATGCAGACACATGAGAGGGGCACATATGATATTTAGAAAGAATATAAATATAATGCCATAGACAGTGAGTAGACTTTCTTGCGTAAGTAAACCTTACAATGCTCTAGTGGTTTTCACTAGCCAGGCAACACTTTTATGATCTTCTCTGGTCTTCACTTTGTTGAAAGAAACATGTCAAAGTACTTCTCGTGGTATTCTGACTGATTCTTGCCTTTTGCACTAACTCCTGATGATCACATGAAGCCTTGTGATTTCTGCTGGATCAAGCTGCTTATTTCAGTTTGGTGTTTGTTATTGGATTGGGCTGCTGATATCCTGACAATAAAGATTGGAATTATCTCGAAACCTGCACCTAAACTGGTCCATAATCCCCATTTCTTGTTAACTTTCTTTTTCTGCTTCCTCAGGTCGGTTTGCTAGAAGAGAGAGTTAAGTGTTTAAGAAACCTAAATAAAGTAGGTTTTGAAAATCTAAGCCTACAGACTGACACTCCAAATAATAGTAATGTACCATGTATTTCACAAGGCAAAAAATAGAGTTTGAAATGTTCTCAACAAAAAAACAGGGTAAGCATTTGAGGGAACATGAGTTGTGTAACCAAATTCAAATATTATACAAAGCAATATATCATACAACAGAATATCACATGTTACCCCCAAAAAATGATAGAACAGGCAGGTGCAAACATTCATCAACTGGTGTCCATCAACTGTGCAGTGCAAGACCCTACTCCCTGAATTCAATAGATGACTATAGCCTGCTGTGCTTTAATCTCAGAACATAAAACTTAAATATGGCCACGACAGGAATTTTGTTTGTTCTTTCCATTATTTCCCATGAATGATACCTATCACAATTAATATCTACCAATCATATTCTATCCCTGCTTTACAAGGGCCCACTATGCAGACAAAAAGAGAAATTGATAATGAGCTACCTAGAATGTGAAGTAAAGTTCTAAGTGCATTGTACTTTGGACAAATGAGTCTCACCACTGGGCTCTCTTCTCACTCTCTTCATCAATGTTTTTAAGATATGGCATCAGTTGTAAGCATTTGGACAGGGCTAAAAATTTTGCCTATCAGCTGGGCGTGGTGGTACTCGCCTTTAATCCCAGCACTAGGGAGGCAGAGGCAGGTGGATTTCTGAGTTCCAGGCCAGCCTGGTCTACAAAGAGAGTTCCAGGACAGCCAGGGCTATACAGAGAAACCCTGTCTCAAAAAGGCAAAAAATAAAATTGCCTATCAAACATAAACTCAGTGTGTGTAGGCATGAAAAATGACCTGAAAAAAAAAAGAAGGCACGGCTAGCGCTTCCATGGAACTTATGTTTTACTGACAACAGCCTTAAAACATTTTCAAGGTAACACTTGTGTAACAACTGCAGCTATAAAGGTAATGGAAGTGAGACCATGAGCTATAGTTCTGGGGCAGGTGAAACACTTCCTTAAAGAAGTAATATCCTTGTTAGCATATCACTTCTAATATAGGTATCACTTCTTTAAGGAAGAGCAGGATAGAAGAAAAAAGGGGCAAGGGCTTTTGGGAAAGGGGAGGCAGGAGTGGGGACAAAGTTTGAGATGTAAATTAATAAATAAATATCAGTGATATCATACTTGTTCTGGGACACAGATGTTAATGCCATTGGTGGGGGATTAACAGCTTGCTTTCAACAGGGGGAGTATACCTGAAAGACCTAGAAGCTTAGGGAGCTGGAGAAGCTGTAATCCTGCCAAGTATGATGAAAAGAGAAGATAGAGTAAATAGATAAACACAGGAAGTTGCAGAAGGGAAGCAAGAACCTGGCCACCGAGTGCCATCTGTCAAGAGTGCCATTTTGTCAAATACAAAAGAGTCAATAAAAGACATATTCTTGAAACAGATCGGATTTTTGTGACAAGCTGACTGTCAGGAAAAGCTCCAAATCTTTCAGTAGCTTATAAATAACTTGGGTTGAGTTGCCTGTGGCCAAATGTCTAGCACTTTGAGAAATGTTCTTCTACCAAGATGCCATTAGACGTGACTCAGATATTTCTCTTCTGTGTTAGAATAATATCTAATCCTCTAACTAAAGAACTGAATGGGTTAGCAAAAAATACCTAAAGTTATACAGATTCAAATTCTTTATCTGTTTATTGGAGCTAATCTACCTCCTCCTCCAGGGTTATCTAATCTACTAGGAACTGACTATTCCAACATATGGTTGAGAAAGATTTTATTGTAGATATGAGGGAGAGAACAGCCAGTGTCATCCAGAAGGCATCTGAACCAGCAATGCAGGGACACGGGAGGAGGAAAGAGTAGGGAACAAGAAAACCTAAAGAGTCAAGAGAAAGCCAAGAAAATGAAGAAAGCCAGTGGCTAAAATGGCAGGGTTATATAGGAAAGAGAAGCTGGAGGAAGGGAATCCAAGCCCCTAGACTAGGATGCTTTGTGTATGGGGTTGGGGTGAGAAGAACTGAGAGGTATCACAGGCACCAAGAGAGTCTGGGGGCACAACTGCACTTTGGTATGCCAATAGGCACCACAGTTAGCCATATGTCCCTGCTTTCTTTGGAAAATGATGTGAGTCCTGCTCTGAAGCAGTTTATATATCAAACACTGTGTATCTCATTCATCAGTATCTCATATCCCTAAGGATATGAAAATTGCATGAAGATTTATCAGTCTGCCTTAGTGATAGCCATGTAGTATAAGCTATTCTGATAGGATACAATCTGCAGTGAAATTTCTGGGATTGTCCAGGGACAGAGGAGTTACAGGAAAGTATTTCAGCTGTACTACAGTTATTGAATGATCTTACATATGGGGTCATTGGGTATTTACAAGAGAAGCTTTATATTAGACTATTAAATGTTTCAAGTATTTTTTTCATTTCCTACGAATGTAAAATTTTAAATTATTTTTAGAATTAATGAATGGAAATTCATTGTTTTAATTTTATTTTCAATATTTTTATTTATTCTTTAAATTTTTTACACCTATATACAATGTTTCTTGGCTAAATCCACTGCTCTCCATCATCCACATCAGTCTTTGTATTCGTAATAGATCCTTCTCTAAATTTCAAGTCTTTTCCTTTCCTTAATCTTTTAAAGTACACACTTCTAAGTTAAATTTATCTTGAAAAAATAAATATATGAAATAATTAATTATGGTTACTTTTCTTTATCTCAAAAGATGATTTATTTGATGATTATATACAATTTTTCCTGAAATGTATATAGTTTATCAATCATGTATATGTTACTTTAATGTAGTGGTTCTCAAACTTTCTAATACTATGACCCTTTAATATAGTTCTTCATGGGGTGGTGAAACCTCCAAACACAAAATTACTTCATTAATACATCATAATTGTAATTTTGTTACTGTTAAAAATAATGACATCAGTAAATATCTGATGTGTAGGATATCTAATATATCATCTCTATAAATGGGTCATTCAGTTCCCCAATGATCACAACCCACATGTGAAGAACCACTGCTTTAATGTATCATAAGCAAATGCAAATTTTAAGTTAGATAATAAAAATGATGAAGGGCTATGTCCCTACTGGAAATGAAATGATACTACAGATCTATATGTCACATTTTGAGTATTGACTACTAACTTCATACAGAGAATTGTGGATCACAACTACACAGATATGTTTACTGTTTGTTATCTATGACTGTTTCATAAGACAACCTCAGGTTGCATACAGAACTTTCATAGACCAACCTCCAAATATTTAACATGCATACATCATTCTTTTAGATACAGTGACACTTATAGAGGTGGGTTTGATGTCAGAGGAGTCAATAACATATAGTAGGTGTAGGCAAACCAGAAAGGTAAATGTTGATGTTGTCAACACAGTCAGAACACAGAGGGTGATTATTGCTAAGCAGAGTCCAGCAAGGAACTGTGAATACATGAGCAGTATCATCAGAAAGAAGAGTGTGGCCAGGAATCCAGGGCAGTATTCAGGAAGAAAGGGTTTAGTGGTCAACATTTTAGAAAGGAGAGGGAGCTGCATGAATTTAGAGACATAGAGAAATCATGGATCTAAGGTTTGTCAAGAAGCAGAATAAAGTTAAGAAGCTAGGTAGAATTAATAGACATAAAGGAACAGAATGAGCTAGGCGTCAGGCTGTAATATGAAAACAATATAATCAGAAGACCCACTGTTGTCATGAACCTTGGTTCAGCAAGGGTGCAAGGTGGCATATACATGAAATGATGATTATTTAGGGCTGAGGGAATACATAGGTATATTGGAGAGCCGAATGGTGACAGTACAAAGCATCATCAAGAGCATAGTCAAGAGACTGAGTAGTGGTGCTGCAGACTTGGTCCTGTGGCTAAACAGAGTCAGTGTGTAGGTTAAATTCAAGAGGTAGAATGTCATCACAAAGCAAAGGGTGTCATAAAAGAGAATGTACCAACCAACAGAGAGGGCAGGAAGAATAGGGTAACCAGAGTGGAGAGAGTTTTACAGATGTAAGTCAAGAGACCAGTAAGCTGATTGTAGTCAAGCAGAAAGAGGGAATATTAAAGAGTCATACAGAGTGAGCCAAACTGGCTCTGGTGAAATTGAGAGACCAACTTGGAAGTTTAGTTTTAGGTCAGAGTCTATTTGTCCTTGGGGTATCAAAACTTAGCCCTAAACAGCAAGGTGTCAAGTACCTATGTAAACTGGGAATTCTAATAAATGTTCTTCCACTTTCTGGTTGCACCATCACTTAGACCAAGGACAGGTGTTGGGTTTTGGCCTAAAGGAAATCACAGAGCCACAAAAGTAGAAACCAGTATCTGAATAATGCCAAGGTACTGGGATCATAAAAGGGTTGGCACAATGTAGCCTGTGTTTGTGCAAATAATAGTGAAAACAATTATAAAACTCAATCTATAGATGCCTGCCAGCCTGAGCCATTGTACGCAATGTTAGCTGAAACTCACTGTGTACAAAGAAAATAATAGATTTATATTCAGTGAAATATAATGCCTTATTCAAAATAAATTTTAGCTGCAGAGAATAATAATAACATACTACAATATATTAACTCTGGAGTAGATGAAGGTTCCCCCACCCCCACACCCTACTGCCAGCTGGTAATACAGTTTTACAATATACCTAATCAAAACCACATAGCTTAATTGCCTTTGATGACTTCATAATTGTATTTACCAGTATTTCAGTGTACAAGCTACTATACAGACATGTGCCTTGATATACAACACACAATCCTCCCACCTACTAGGAATAGAAAATAGTTTTTAAAGTAGTTATTAGAAGGGAAATTCTACAGTGAGTTTTTGTAAAATTCATTTTATTTTACTTACTGAGATAAATACTTCTTTCTCCTCTTGTACCACATTTTTATCCATGTATATTCATATACTATAGGTTTATTAATTAATATTTAATCAATATATTTTGAGTAGGTCCAACTAGAAAGAGGTACTTATAGTCTTATAAGTAATAATGGAATAAAGTTATTAAATTGGATAACAATTTAGCTATTAGACTAGCATTTTAGATATGAGCATTTTCTTGCCAAAACACTGGATATATAATGCTCTACCATTTCAAAATCAGCCTGAATGGATGCACCTGAAAACCTGAAAATTTACACAAAGTCTTGAGAAGAGAAAGAAGAGGTTCTGTAAATCTGGTCAGTGAGACTTTTTTTGTGGTAGAAAATCATCCCTTTTAACATAGCACATCACACTCACCGTAAAAGAGGGTGAAAAAAAGAGCATCTTTCTCATAAACTATCTGATTATCCTACTTTGAAATTTTAATAATTAAGTTATGTTATGCTGCAAATGGTGTATCTAAACTGCTTACCATGTTGAACAAGAGTCTATTTTCAATATCCTATGATTTATAAATGTTTATTATTTATAAATGACTCTTTATTTCACAGAAAGGAAAATTGGGATCTTGTGAACATAAAATGGTACTAAACATGAAAAGTTTCCAAGTATTTTCCCATATTAAATATATGAGACTGGGTCTTTTTATTTGATTCTGGGCAGAAAACAATGTTGGTCTAGATATTGATGCAATTCACTTTCATCTCTAAAGGGACTGACTGCAGTGTCCATGGTGAGGACCAGAAAGCACGCATACTGTCTTCCATATTTATGATTAACTCCAGAAGGCTTTGAAAAAAATTTCCTGCTGAACTCCAATTATTTTAATTGTCTTATTTCTTGATCAGCCTCAATATGAGTATGATTAATTTTTATCAGCTCCATTTTCTTATCTGAGTCAGTAAAAATATGTTTCAGTAAACCTGAGATTCAAAGTATTTTTTTTTTCTCTCCAGTCCATACCTCCCAAAAGAAAATCTCTGAGTTTCCTCTACATTTTGTATTAAAGCATGTTATCTAACATCCCACAATGTGTATGGCTTCTATTTTTAAGAGGGCAATGGAAAATGATTTGCAGGGAATCCTAACATAATGCTTTCCTCTTTTCTTTTTCTCATGGAGTACAAGGTCACAACAAAACTGTGATGAGTGCCACCCTGTACCATTAAGCCTGTCTGACCCTTATTTAAGGTAACACTTTGAATTCTGTCTTAGTTATAAAAGTATTAATATTGACTTTACTTTTGTTTTTTGTCTCTGAATTCATGAACCACCTCTCAAAATCCTAACACACTTTTTTGGTTTGTACCTGATTCATTTAATGAACAATCATCAAACTATAAGGCTTTAGCTGTCCAAGGTCCTAGAGATACTGAGATAGCAGTTTCAGAGCCAGTTATGACAAACTTCCGTCTCAAATTAGGGATACAAAAAAGGTACATAATGGTTACAATTTGGTGGGAAAAATGGTAAAATACCTCTTTCAGGTACTGTGCAAATTCTAAGGACCAAGTTCTCTAGTCCAAGAAAAAAGATCAGTTGGTATGACAGATATCAGGTGATACCAAAGGATAAAGTGAATAGATCATAAAGAATTCTACATACCCTAACAGTAATTTTATTCTTTTTGCTAGATTGTGGAAAGATTAAAACCTAACATTTTAGGTTGGTTGGTATTAAATTACTTAATATTGGGCTGCAGAGATGAATTAGCCGTGAACAGCACTGACTGCTGCTCTTTCAGAGGTTCTGAGTTCAATTCCCAGCAACAACCTGGTGATTCAGAACCATTTGTAATGGAATCTGATGCCCTCTTCTAGTGTGTCTGAACATATCTACAGTGTACTCATATATATAAATAAATATTTAAAGAAATGATTAATATTCATATCTTTCTTAGAACACAGTAGATTTTTTTTGTTGGTACATGATGGAATGTATCAAAACTCAGATGAATACACAGATGAAAAATAGGATACAATTTTGGATTCAGTACAAAAAAACAATGACTCTGGCTATCCTATTGGACTACAAATTTGAAAAAGTAAACTATAATCTATGCAAAAGAAAAAAAAGCAGATGACTTAGGAAATTTGAAACAAATTATTTTTGCTAAAAAGTAGAGTTACTACACAAAATTTTTTATAAACATTGTATACTAGATAACATTGATGCTTGTGATAGGCGTAAAGGTTAACAATCTTTTAAAATAAAGTATTTATTTACATTTCAAATGTTACACCCATTTCTGGTTTCCCTCCCAGAAACCCACCATCCTATCCCACCTCCCAATGCTTCTATGAGGCTACTACTCCACTGATGTCTCTCCACCCTGGCATTACCCTACAGCGGGACATTGAGTCTTCACAGTATCATAGGCCTCTCTTCCCACTCATGTCCTACAATGCCATCCTCTGCTACATATGCTGTGGGAGCCATGGGTTGCTCTATGTATTCTCTTTGGTTGGTGGTTTAGTCCCTGAGAGCTCTGAGAGGTCTGGTGATTTGATATTGTTGTTATTCTTATGGGGTTGCAAAACCCTTCAGCACCTTCAGTCCTTTCTCTAACTCCTCCATTGGAGACCCAAGTGCTCATTCTAATGTTTAGCTGTGAGCATCCACCTCTGTATTTGCCATGCTCTGGCAGAGCCCCTTATGAGACAGCAATATCAGGCTCCTGTCAGCAAGATGTCCATTTTTACTATATTAATCCTGACAATCCATAGCATGGGAGATCTTTCCATCTTTTGAGATCTTCTCTAATCCTTCTTCATAGACATGAAGTTATTGCCATATAGACTGTTCATTTGATTAGTTAGAGTCACTCCAAAAGAAATCTATAGATTCAATACAATCCCCTCAAAATTCCAACTCAATTCTTCCTTGAGTTAGAAAGAACAATTTGTAGATTCATTTGGAATAACAAAAAACCCAGGATAGTTGAAACTATTATCAACAATAAAAGAACTTCTTGGGGAATCACCATCCCTGACCTCAAGCTGTATTGTAGAGCAATAGTGAAAAAAAAAAAGCTGCATGGTACTGGTACTGGTACAGAGACAGGCAGGTAGATTAATGGAATAGAATTGAACACCCAAAAATGAATCCACATACCTATGGTGACTTGATCTTTGACAAAAGAGCTAAAACCATCCAGTAGAAAAAAGACAGCATTTTCAACAAATAGTGCTGATTTCTTGGGCAGTTGGCATGTAGAAGAATGCAAATCCACCCATTTTTATCTTCTTGTATGAAGTCTAAGTGGATCAAAGACCTCCACATAAAGCCAGGTTAACAACTTTAACACAACTATACAAATGTGTGGTGGATGAAAAAAATAAGTGAGTATAAGATGGCTGGAACCAGCTTTCTCAATCTTAGGGAATGAGATTACAGATAAACAAGAAAAGAAAAAACAAACCAGGCATGAGNATATATATATATATATATATATATATATATATATATATATATATATATATATATATATATTGGTTTTTTGAGACAGGGTTTCTCTGTATAGCCCTGGCTGTCCTGGCACTCACTTTGTAGACCAGGCTGGCCTCGAACAATTTTCTTTTCTTCCATTTTTATTAGATATTTTCTCTATTTACATTTCAAATGTTATCCCCTTTCCTAGTTTCCCCTCTGAAAATCCACTATCCTCCCCCTATCCCCCAGCTCCCCAGCCTACCCACTCCCACTTCCTGGTTCTGGCATTCCCCTATACTGGGGCATAGTACCTTCACAGGACCAAGGGCCTCTACTCCCATTGATGACTAACTAGGCCATCCTCTGCTACATATGCAGCTAGAGCCATGAGTCCCTCCGTGTGTTTTCTTTGATTGGTGGTTTAGTCCCAGGGAGCTCTGCGACATGGGGTAGGGGTTACAGAAGTGGATGTTCACAGTCATCCATTGGATAGAGCACAGGGTCCACAAGGGTAGGAGCTAGAGAAAGTATCCAGGGAGTTGAAGGGGTTTTCAGGTCCATAGGAGAAACAACAATATGAACTAAGAAATTTCAATAAAAATTAAGCTGATGATATTGATACTGCTAAGTGCTCAAAGAGATCAATTTCATATCTGTGAAACCCACAGTTTCATAGCAAAAATTAGAAACTGAATTTTAATCAGCAATTCCAAGAGCATACACACCTTCCTTGGACTTTTCTCTAGTGACACACTGATGAATGACAGCAAGTCTGTGGCCCTCTCAGACACCATTTTGGAAAGGTGAAGGAGTTGCCCTCCAATGTCTTTTCCTTGGCAGGCATGTGGAAAACCATCCTTCACTTTTCAATGGTTGACAATTTCTGAATGATGCAAGTAGTTGAAGCATGTCCTCAGGGGACCATACTTCCTGGAGATGTAATTGATTCGAAACATTATATTTATTCTAGGTCTTTTTTTAACCATCAAGAACATACTTGTGAAAAATAAAAAGAACATACTTGAGATAAACAAGTGTGAGCTACATAAGTCTCATTGTCTTGTTTATATTTTGCCCTTTAGAGTGTATAAATAGTGACAAAAAGGAAATACAAGCATTGGAAGAAAAGAGGTCCTTTGAATGGAAACATTGTTTATTTATAACCAAAAAAACCGAAGTTTCATTGCTGATGATACAAAGATAATTATATAAGGAAGGAAATAAGTAATAACAAGAATGATATTAATACCTCCTCTGCATGCTCACTGCTGCTTTTCTAGGTACTACAAAACTGTAGTGTGTCCTTCTCCTTTCTGGGTCCAATAAAAACGTAAAGAAAACTGGGTTAAGTATTTTGAATAAGAAGAAGAGAGTTGAACATAGGGAATCAATAGTATGAGAGATAGAAAAAAAGAGGCATAAGAAAAGATGGTGAAGAAAGCGAGATAAGCAATAGAAGTTATAACAATATTGTAGGCTAATATGAAAAACACAGAAAAGTTTACAATCATTCTCAGATTCCTGATATCTGGAGAAAAGCAAGATCATAACAAAGGCCACCCCCCAGAGTATTTTATCCAAAATCCCAGATCTTAGCATCCTCAAATTCTCCAGTCTTCAGTTTGTATGTTCTGATAGCAAGCCAGCCAATCCCAGAGCAAGAGAAGAGGCCTGGACAATGTGATCTATTACAAAATCACTAACAGCAGAGCAGGGAATAAGTGAGATATGGATGCAACAACAAAGGACTAATCAGAAACCTAACAGAACCCCTCTCTTCTAGTTGCATATGTAGCAGAGGATGGCCTAGTCGGTCATTAATAGGAGAAGAGGTCCTTGGTCTTCTGAAGATCATATGCCCCAGTACATGGGAACACCAGGGCCAGGAAGCAGGAGTGGTGGGTTGGGGAGCAGGGCGGGGAAGAGTATAGGGGATTTGGGGGATAGCATTTCAAATGTAAATGAAGAAAATAGCTATTAAAAAAAGAAAAGAGAAGAAAAAAAGAAATCACACAGAGGGACTCTAGCTGCATATGTAGCAGAGGATGGCTGAGATGGTCATCAATGGGAGGAGAGGCTCTTGGTCTTGTGAAGGTTCTATGCCCCAGTAGAGGGGAATTCCAGGGCCAGGAAGCAGGAGTGGGTGGGTTGGGGAGCAGGGGGAGGGAGAAGATATGGGATTATCAGAGGGAAACTAGGAAAGGGGATAACATTTTGAAATGTAAATTAAAATATCTAATAAAAACCCTTTTATAAATAAATTTTAAAAAGAGAGTGAGGGAGAGAGAGAGGAAGGGAGAGAGGAAGAGGGAGGGGGGGAAAGGAAGAGGGAGAGGGGGAGAGGGGGAGGGGGAAGGGGAGGGGAAGGGGAGGGAGAGAGAGAGAGAAGCATCACTGAAGTGAAATCTTCTGGGAACAAAGAAGCTGTGTTGCAGAGATAGCCAAGATTGTACCCCATGCTGCAGCTGTACTTACTTGGTAATATGTAAGAGTCACCAATGTGGTACTGGTTTTGAAGTCATGAAGGTGTCATGAAGAACAGCTGAGGCTTGGCACTGTGAGAGGATATAGAAGGCTATTGGTAAAGGCGCAGCCTCAGTTACAGTTGATGGCCCAGGACTGAGGGTGTCATGCAAAGGGGTTTGAGTCTTGGCACCATGAAGAGAGCCTATGACAGGCTATTGGTGGAGCCTAGTTGCCGTGGAAAACCCCAGTGTATTGGAGATGCCAGGACCATGAGATGACCATCAAGAACAGCAGCAGCAGTGGAGTGGATCAATCTGAGCTTAGAGTGTTACAGAGAGCATTGCTGGAAAAGTGACCCCAGTCCTTTAGAGGAGCCCAGAAGATTATGTGTGGATCCCAGACATTGAAACAAGAAGCTATAACATTGAGGTTGCCTTGGAGTCCCCAAGATGTTTAAGATGCCAGAGCTGTGGGCTATCTGCTGAGGAAAGCTGCTAACAGGGAGTGAAACCAGCCCAGAAGAAAGAAGTTTGTTGCAGTCAACAAAGATGAAAAAGCATTAGAGATCTGAAGACCACTTTGACATCAGCCATGGAGATACAGAGTTTGTTGTTTGCCCAGCTGCTTTCCTGTCTTGCCTTGGGGATTACTATTAAGGGATTGGATACATCTTGGAAGAGACTTTGAATTTAGGACTTTTAACATTGTTGAGACTGCTTTAGACTATGGTCACTTTGGAAGTTGGACTAAATGTGCATTATGCTATGTTTAGCTATTTCCCTCATAGCCTCGCATATTTGGACAAGCCTATGGTGTTCAGGGAGTTGAATGTGATGGTTTGTATATGCTTGGCCCAGGGAGTAGCACTATCAGAAGGTGTGACCTTGTTGGAGTTGGTGTGTCACTGTGGGTGTGTGCTTAAGATCCTCACCCTAGTTGCCTGGAAGTCAGTATTCCACTAGCATTCTTCAGAGGAAGATGTAAAACTCTCAGCTTTTCCTGAACCATGCCTGCCTAGGTGTTGCCATGCTCCTACCTTGATGATATCTTGAACCTCTGAACCTGTAATCTGGGCTCAAATATATCTTGTCCTTTATAAGACTTGCCCTAATCATGGTGTCTGTTCATAGCAGTAAAACCCTAACTAAGACAATACGTAAACATTGTGTGTGTCAATTTTCATTTATAAAATGGGAATATAATAATAGTGTCAGTCTTACATCATGGTCCTGAAGAAGAAATTAATTAGTGCAGAAAAAGTGCTTACAACAGCAAAGAATATGCACACAGAAATTCACTATTCTTTTGCATGACTCTTTACAGGGCTTTGGTTCAGAAGTTCTGATGCTTTGAGTTTAGAAAGAACCTAATTATTTTGGTCTCTGTCCATGCTGTTGAATTTTATTTTTAATTTTTCTTCAGATTTCAAAGGAATAGACATTTACAATATCTGTAAATACATAACTATATATTTGCAAACACTCGTATCCACACATGTATAGTTCCATAGATATGGAATCATGTACAAAATTGACTGGCATTGCAGCTGTCAAAATCTCTTCCTGCATTTGATACAATTCTTGTCTTACAGAAAGTGAAGGGAGAAATGCCAATAAATTATTCATTACAGCAATCTGAGGATAGCTCAGCAAATAAGGAGGACAATAGGGGCACTCTGGAAGAAAATTTATTAAAACAATAAAATTTTCCACAGATAACCTACTTCACATTTGATTTTTCCATGTAATTAACTTTTTCACAAATGTATCTCCCAAATTTAATTTGATATTTATGGTATTAATCGAAAAGAAAATGCATTTTCTACAATATTTTGTGTAAGTTTCATATTGATTCACAGTGAAAATAGTGTTCTCAGATATTAGCTGCGCCAATTGTTGGTATCTCAGCCATTTAAACATGTGCACCCAAAAGTGGCTTGTATATATAGGAACATCAGTTGTATATATAGGAACAACATACAGTTGCCGGCTGTTGGAGGGAGAAATCATAGAAGATGCTGTTTTTGTGCTTTGTTTTTTAATCCATTGATCTAAAGAAAAAGTCATGAGAAACTTTTCAAGTCTTCAAATGGTTTCTAGAGAATTTTCACCTAATGAAATCCTTTCTTGTTTCATATATGATGCTAATTGTCAAGGAAACTATATTCACAGACTATTGTTAACTCACACAGCTGTGAACACCATAGTTAGGCATGACATCATTTTTTTTTTTTTTTGTGGCTATTACCCAAAAATGAGTCCATAGCTTCTACCTCAAACATTCTAAAGCCATGATGAATGCAATTCTGAACATTGTTGCAACATGCCACAGAATTGTGACTAGAAACCCCCTAAAGCATCCCATTGAAGAAAGCATTCCTGGCACTGCAGTGAGTCACTAACTACAGGTCTTTTGACTGTTTGCCTTCTGAGGAATTTCACCAATATCCTAGTGTTTTACAAACAATCAAAATGCAAATAAAATTTTAAGGGTGCTTGATTGAAGCTCAAATTTGAAAAGACTATCACTCTATATTCACCAAAACTGCCTGGTTTATTTTAATTCAATGACATTTTGTAGCTGCACCTTGTGATGAATACTGTTCACTCAGACAGTCTTTTAGCTGGCAGATAGAGCTTTTGTTTCTTTACCTTTTTTGCTAAAACATTATTCTTCTCCCTAGCATGGTTTGTAAGTATGTTCACTTTTTAAAAGATGAAATTATGATAAGCATAAACACACTTTCAGAGATGGAAATTTAAACTCTGAGCATTGGGTTTAAGGACCTCTCCAGAATGCACTAAAGCAAAAGGCATTGATATTTCCTTGCAGATAAAGGAATGTTAGTATTTTGTTGATTGGCCAACTATTCATCCATGAATAAATGTATGAAGAAATACATTAATCTGTGAAAGAAGACTTCTTAACAAGAGAGAGCCAGATGGTGCCATGGTAATATAAATGCTCCTAATGGAATTATGTGATGCTTCTGCAACTGATGTCAAAGTATTTCATTTCATCTTGTCTGCAAATAGGCTGGTATTATCTCAGTCTGTAATTATAATAGCTATAATAATTATTCAAGAAACTGAGAAGACAAAAGACCTTTTATAATGTCCGGAGCTGGTGAATGAGGATCTTGGATTTCACAGTATTTTCCAGAAAATCATATTTATGTTCAAGTACAAATTCTTCAAATATAATTTCATTTCCCTTTTATTTCTACACGTACTCCTAAACCAAACACAGAAAGATATACTGTCACACAGGATGTGGTCTATTGAAATATATGTTTTTTTTTTCTGGGTTTTTTTTTTTTTTTCATTTCAAGTCATCTCTAATAATCACCAATCAGTAGAACTAAACGAGCAGTTATAAGTTTGTCACTTACCTAGAGAATCAACAAGGGTAATTTGAGACTAATTGTCTCAAGTATGTTTCCAGGTGATGGGATATGAAGCCATGGATGTGAGGTTATTTCCTCGATGTATTTAATCAGTATAGTAGAATAGTTGCACAGAAGTTGCCTACTATTACACAAATGTGTTGAGACAGGAAAGGGCATAAAACACATGAGTGCCTGCTTAAACTAATGAAAGGCTCTGCATACACTCCAATAAAGGTCCTAGATCAGGAATTAAGTACTCAGTAGTCTTAAGTGGATATATCAGTCTCATAGAACTCATTCTGCATAGGATTGGTTTTCAAAAGAATACTGTTGAAGATCACCAGATTTGGAGAGAGCTCAACACTCTCTCTTCCCTTTAACTGCTTCAAACCAAGCCTGCATTTTTAAAAATTATGCTTTAATTACATCATTTATTCTTTTCCTTACCTCTCCCAAACTTTCTCACATGCTTCCCTTTCAATTCCATGGTTGCCTTTTTTCATTCATTGTGGCTTACATACATATATATGTGCTCTTTGTTTGGACTTAAAATGCTCTTGCCAAGAGTAAAATCATTCCTGGTACTGAAAAACTTGGGATAGTCATGCCATGAATCTTGCAGAATTTACAAAGACCTCTGTACTAAACCAGCATTATATCTAGATATACTCTAAATATCTGTCCTTATACTCACAGTCAAGTGTAGTCCTCACTCAGAATCAAAGAATCTGCTTTTTGCAACAGGCAAAGACTTTAAAAGAAAGGTACAACCAATCAAAATGCAGTCTCGTGGAGGACAATCCCATCTGATGTTATCTATAACATAACTCCTGCACCTAAGATGAAGGGAACATTTCCAAAGGGAAGGCAGGAAGATTCTAAGAAAGAGTGAAGTTTCCGTGAGCATGTGTGTTCTAGGAATGTCAGAAGCATACATTTTCTTTTGTTGTCCCACTGTATGAGGTAAAGGAAGAACTGTTGCCATTGGAGAGGAGCATCACTGAAACAACACAGGAACAGCCAACAAATGACTCCACCATCAGAGAAGGCTAACCTCTGACATTATTTATGATACTCTACGTGCTTACAGATAGGAACCTAGTATAACTGCCTCCTGAGTGCCTCCATCCAGCAGCAGATGAACATCAAGTGAAGCCTGGGAAATCTTATAGAAGAGTCGGGGATAGAAGTGCTCAAGTCAGAGGGGCCAAGGACACCACAAGAACACCCACATAGTCAACTAACCTGGGATCATGGGGGCTCACAGAACCTGGAGCTCCAATCAGGGAGCGTGCAGGAGATGGACCTAGATCCCCTTCACATTTGTAGCAAATGTGAAGCTTGGTCTTCATGTGGGTCACCTAACATATGGACTGGGGGCTGTCTCTGTCTTTGTTCCTTGCCACAGGATTCTTTTCCTCACTACCTAGCCTGCTTGGTTGGGTTTCAGTAGGAGAGGATGTGCCTATGCCTGCTGGGACTAGATGTGCCATGGTGGGGTGGTACCCAAGGTGGAGTTCCCTTCTATGAGGAGAAGGGGAAAGGGCAATGGGGGAAAGATTTGTGATGATAGGACTGGGAAGAAAGGAAGAAGGGAGCTTTCATGGGAATGTAAATTGAATAAGCAAAGAAACAAACAAATAAAAGGCCCTTCAGTTATTATTCCCAAGAGATCACAGGAATGTATTCCCTCCCTACAAGCCAATTACTATATGTAGCACCTTCAACTTCAACAACCTTCACTCTCTATATGTTTCTTTCCAACTAGCAGACCCTATTTAATTTTTGGCATCCTAGCCAACATTACTTGCTGACCAGAGATCATGAACATTTTAATTCCTCTAGTTTTACCTGGTAGTCTTCTTTTGTCAGACAAACCTTTTTAAAAATCTATCATCTATCTATCTATCTATCTATCTATCTATCTATCTATCTATCTATCATCTATCTATCTATCTATCATCTATCTACATCATAAATTCTGCTTCACTTCAATTTTATTTTCTGGCCCAATCTATTTGGTGTTCTTAAGGCTTCTTGCACATTTATAGCAATATCTTTCTTTAGGTTAGGGATTTTTTTTTTAAAGATTTATTTTATTTATTATACGTAAGTACACTGTAGCTGTCTTCAGACACTCCAGAAGAGGGAGCCAGATCAGATGGTTGTGAGCCACCATGTGGTTGCTGGGATTTGAACTTATCACCTTCGGAAGAGCAGTCGGGTGCTCTTACCCGCTGAGCCATCTCACCAGCCCCCGGGATTTTTTTCTATGATTTTGTTGAAAGTATTTTCAGGCCCTTATTGCTGGGAATCTTCACTGTCTTCTACTCCTATCATTCTTAAACTTGCTCTTTTCACTGTGTCCCAAATTTTTTGGATACTTTGAGTTAGGAACTTTTTACATTTGGCATTTTCTTTGACCAACATATCAACTTCTCCTATGATCAATTTCTTCAGTTTCCTCCAACTGAGGCTTTCTTTTCTTTCTAATGTATTCTGTAGATGTTGTTTATTCCTGTAGTTCCTCTTCTCTTTCTTAGGTATTCCATCTTCAAATTTGCCTCCATTTGTGTTTTCTTTATTGCTGCTATTTTCATTCTTAGGTCTTAGTCCACTTTATTCACTTCCCTAAAGTATTTGATTATATTTTCCTATATTTCTTTAAGGGTTTTATTTGTTTGCTCTTTAAAGGCTTCTATCTGTTTGATTGTGTTTTCCTGTATATCTTTAAGGGATTTATTTATGTCCTCTTTATAGCCCTTTATCATCCTCATGAGATGGGATTTAAGGCCTTAGTCTTTCTCTTCAGATGAGTTAAGATATCCAGGGCTTACTCTACTAGCAGTGCTGGGTTCTGATGGTGCCATATTGCACTGGATTCTGTTTACTATGCACATGCACTTGCCTTTCACCTGCCATCTAGTTGTCCATTGTGATACATTAAATGTATCAGCTATGGACTAATTTAATGTGGTGTTCATTGAGGAAGCTTTCTCTGTTTCTTGTATACACAATGACTCTGTTTCAGAAGACTGTAAGTAACTTTTATTATTTCCATTCATTTCCATATAGCACTTCATGCCTTCTATTATCATGCCTTTCCATAAGTTTTATCACTGTTTATTCCTAGAAATCAGCAATTATGCATTCTAATATTTTTTGTTTTGTATTGTTAGGCTTTTTTTTTTTTCAAGACAGCGTTTCCCTGTGTAACCCTGGCTGTCCTGGATGTCACTCTGTAGACCTTGAACTCAGAAATCCACCTGCCTCTGCCTCCCAAGTGCTGGGATTATAGGCATGTGCTACCGCTGCCCAGCACATTCCAATATTGTATGTCTGTGTTTATGCCTAATTCAAAAATCACATAATATTGAAGAAATATTCTATTGATTTGCTACCGGAACCCAATGAACATAAAATTTGTTAATCTTGATTCCAAAAGAAATATTTCAGCAATTATTTGAAAGTAGAAAAAAAAATCTGCCTTTCATTTTGAAAACTCAGATTGTTCAGTGTAATAGCAGAACTTCATCCAAGTTCAACTGTTTGGTTCATTATGAGTGTAAGGAATAAAATAGTCATTAGATGTTAACATTACAAGGAAAGACTGTTTACTGCATGGAAACCAGCATCATGAAGTGCTAAGGTGATGGCTTCCACTCTTCCATTTGCTCATCGATATTAGATTATTCACAGGGCACTGTGGTAGAAATGTAAGAATTCTATCAATGCCCTCATTGAAAAGCTCAGAATCTGCTCCCCTACCCACCCTCTCCCACCCCTTGGCCACGGCATTCCCCTGTATTGGGGCATATAAAGTCTGCATAACCAAGGGGCCTCTCTTCCCATTGATGGCCAACTAGGCCATCCTCTTCTATATATGCAGCTAGAGACATGAGCCCAGGGGGTACTAGTTAGTTCATGGTTATTCTTCCACCTATAGGGTTGAAGACCCCTTCAGCTCCTTGGGTACTTTCTCTAGCTCCTTCTTCCNATGTGTTTAGTAAATTGTATCTTGGGTAGTCTAGGTTCCTGGGCTAATATCCACATATCAGTGAGTACCTGTTATGTGAGTTCTTTTGTGCATGGGTTACTTCACTCAGGATGATGGCCTCCAGATCCATCCATTTGCCTAGGAATTTCATATATTTATTGTTTTTAATAGCTGAGTAGTACTCCATTGTGTAAATATACCAAATTTTTTGTATCCATTCCTCTGTTGAGGGACATCTGGGTTCTGGAGGGGGGAGGATATAGGGAACTTTCTGGATAACACTTGAAATGTAAATGAAGAAAATATCTAATAAAAGTTGAAAAAAAAAAAAAGAAAAGCTCAGAATCAGTGACAGTCTGAAGTCAAACTAAACATTTCTTTTTGTGTTAGCATCAGGGCAAAAACATTCAGAAGGGCCATTAGAATGGAGCTGCATAGAGATTGAATCTTTAAAACTAAAGATAAGAGAAGGCTCACTTGATTGTCACAGAAAGATTACCAGGAAGCTAAAAGTCAGTCCCAGAGGAGATGCCTCTTTGAACAAATGGTTCTTGTTCGAGTGACTGCTCAAATTGATAAGAAGAAAAAATTCATTAGTTTTTGTTGGTATATACAACTTATGTAAACTCGTGGATCTCATTGTGGTACTTTCACTGTGTACATAACATATTGTGATCATATACACCCCTTACACCTTGTGATCTTTCCAGCTGGTCCCAACACCTGACTTCCAACAGTTCTCCTACCATTTGCTTTTCTTTGTGATTTTTAAATCTAGATGTTGCATATGAAAGAAAACATGTAATATTTTCTTTCTGAGAGACTCACTGAGTAATTAAGGATTATTCTATACCTAAAATGGGTCAGGTAATCTATCATGAGGTGAAAATGTAATATAATTTTCTTCGTGCAAAATTAATTTCATAGTGATAAATATGTAAATAATTGTTCTATTTTGATAATAGCTTTGAATATTATACAGAATTAAATGTATCAGCTATGGACTAATTTAATGTGGTGTTTGCTGGCTAAGAAGTTGAAGTTGAATTTTAAATGGCTGAATATGGGTTGTATATGTGATATTTAGAAGGAGGTGAAGGCATTACAATCCAAAAGAAAAGTATGTGCCTGAGGGAGGAAGAAAATTGGCCTATCCTATATTAACTGGATTTCAGTCACTTTGGCCAATTCCATTTCCATTTTAGAGATCACTAAATGAGTATAAAATTTGCTGAAGCGAATCTCTATAAGGCTCCTGTCTCATGAGGCTATTCCAGGGAATAACATTTGCAAAATGAATAAAAGTAAAAGTTGAACATAGACATTTTCTTTATTGCCTTAATCCACAACCTACCTGAGTTGCACTTGCTTTGGGAGCCATAATTTAGAATTCCTGGACTCGAATGCAAACTCCTTTCACAAAGGAGAAGTGGGAAAAGGAAAAGTGTTAGGTGTAAAAGGCACACACACACACTTAGCTGCTCTGAAGACAACATGACAGTTTCACTAAGAGAATAAAAACCAGTTCCTAAAATCATATTTAACATATTTACACATGAGGGTAACCAGGGGTAAAGGTTCTGGAGCCTTTTGATGCTTGCAGTACAGTTTGCCCCAATATATCTCTCTTTACAGCCATTCTTTCTGTGATTATGTTCAAAGATGTTAGTGGGGGGGGGAAATGAAATATAAAAATTGGAGCATGTTTTTACTTCAAACAGCAAATTCAGTTATATTGTCTAAAGAAATATTATTTTTATATGGAAAAGGAAGTATATTTTTTGAAAGTTTTTATGATGGCATTTAATTCTGTTTAGAATGTATTCAACTAGTAACTCAACTTGTTAATTTGATTAAAATCTTAGCTCATAATATTAATACTCTAATAAGGTTTTGCCATATTTTTTTTTAAAAATGTGGTCAGTATTGGTATTATTTTGGTATGTTGTCAGGGTGATTTTTACTTTTCACTAAACATAATAAAATTGTATAAATAAAGCATATAATCTTAGTATATTACTATGCCTTGCATTTCTCTATAGCAATATATAAGTTATTATTACTATATATTCCCCAAAACGTTAGTAAAACTAATGAATACAATCCTTAACCGTTTTTTATATCTCCTAGTGCTGTACGCAGTTTTGTGGTATTTGTGACATAGCTAAAAATTTCTATGCCACATCAAGCTTTAATCATAACATTGCATTCAATACATCAAGGATCTCATTAATTAATGAGCCACAACCTATCTATAAAGAAAATGTATTATTTATAATTTATTAATCTGTTAATCAAAACACAAGAATACTTCATTCACGTGACAGGTGTACGAACTGTTTATTCTGTGCACTGAGTACACAGACATATATTGACCCATTTTATGTCACTATAAATGCCTCCATTTTAATTGGAAGGTAGTATAGTCTCTTGAAATCACCAAGATAATCATCAGGAAGAGTGATTATAAATCATATTAATAGAATAACTACTTTGGGAGTCAGGGGACTCCTCTGATGTGATGTGTCAACTTTAAAGAAAGGATAAGAATTTACCAGAATTCTTCGGAATTCTTTAGAATTAAAGATGGGCATTCCTGAGCTGGGAAGATGTTCAGAAGTTAAGACAGTTTGTACAATTGAAAGACCTGTGTTTGAATACCAGAAACAGTGTTAGACTAGGGCAGAGTTATATACAACTTTAATCCAGGTGCTGGGCAATTAGGCACAGGAGAGATATTTGAGATCATGGGCTACAAGACTAGCATCATGTTTAATTTGAAATCCTGTCTAGAAATAATAAGGTGGAGAACAGAGCAGGACACACATTCTCATCTACATGTGTGTGTGTGGGGGGGCAGTAGACATATTCACCTCTCTGTTTCTCTCCATTTGTCTGTCTCTTTGTTTCTCTCTCCCTCTCTCTCTCTCTCTCTCTCTCTCTCTCTCTCTCACATACACACACACACACACACACACACACACACACACACTTCAATTCACAGACACAATCACAAAAGTAAAAAGGAAGAAAAAACAGGATCAGCTTTCCACATGGAGGAACTGAAGCTTACCAAGTCAAAGGAAGGAGAGGGTGTGTAAACTCAAGCAGTAGATCTTATTTAAAAGCCAAAGCTTCAAATAAAGAAGATAAAAATAAATACTGGTACAGTCTCTGGGAAGACAGAAATCTAGATCATAAAGTTTATACCAGGTGCTTTAAAGGCCAGAAAAAGTGCTAAGCAAAAGTGGGAAACATAATTAAGTTCTTTTACAAAACAAGATACATAACAATAAAGATGACAACAGAAGGATGAGAGACAATTAGGATTTGATCTGAAGCAGGCTAATTTTTAATCTGCTCATTTCCATCAGGGAATTCAAAAGCCAGAACACATACAGGCCTGAATTATCTGCGTGGGGTTCCAATATCTACACACTGAATTCATTTGATTATGAGTTGAGATGAGTATTAATTCATACCTGCACAGGTCTCAATCAGGCTAAATGAAGACCAGTCAGAGATGTGCAAAAACTGGAAGGCAGAAGCTCATTGGGCAAGGAAGCTAAATGCACAGAGCAAATTTAACCTTCTCATACAATTGAACTTATACTTTAATTTGTGGATCACAGATGCTAATGAAAAGAGTCACGTAGGAGAAATGGACAGAGCATTAGTGAAGTCTCTGTTATTCATTAATTGTGTGACCTTATTGTAGGCTTATATTTTTCAAAATGTACTTTTAATAAGGGTTCTTCAATGCTTTATCTTCCTTCTAGCCCAACACCCAACAGAGGTATTGGAAAGTCAAGGTTAATAGGGCAAAGGAGGATGTAGATCTGTGTAGAAAAATAAATTAGTTCTTTGGAGTGAATCCAATCTGTGTTGTCAGGATATCAGCAGTTCAGTTCACATGAATCAGCAGTGGCAGCTCTATCCACTCATAAACACCATTTATGAATCAGCTACACTAATTCAATCCAGAAGAAATCTAGAGGCTTTCCTATGAAGCCTGGATCTGCAAAAGCCACAAGAAACCCCTGGAACACCACCAGAAGTTGTTCAGTGTATTTCTATGAAGTCATGACAAACAATAACCAGCAAAAAATGGCAAGGCAAACCTGTACTATATAACATGGTTAGGGACAACCAGGGTCAACAAAGTCTAATGAAATCTAAAATAACCTCTGTTATATATAAAATTCTCCATGCCTTTTATGTCACCCTTATTTATTTTTCTATTTTTGCTTGATATTTTACTTGTCTAAATTCAGCTAGTGAATTTAAGACATAATTGCATGAAAAATTTATAGATTTCCATATTTTATGAATTTTGAAATTACTTTTGATTTGAAGTAAAATAATGCTAACTTTGTTAATATTATTTATTTATTTATTTATTTTTGGTTTTTTGAGACATGGTATCTCTGTGTAGCCCTGGCTGTCCTGGAACTCACTTTGTAGACCAGGCTGGCCTCGAACTCAGAAATTCGCCTGCCTCTGCCTCCCAAGCGCTGGGATTAAAGGCGTGTTCCACCACACCAGGCTTAATATTATTATTTTAGAACATTTGATACTTATATTATTTCATGTGATACCCTTGTCTAAAATATGTGAAAGAAAGAAAGAAAGAAAGAAAGAAAGAAAGAAAGAAAGAAAGAAAGAAAGAAAGAGAAAGAAAGGTGATACAGAAAGGGAAAATATTAGTCAGCAGTTAGCAGAATACTATGTAGTTGTCAGGAGTGTTCCATTTTATTGTAAAAGGGAGCCAATATTCATCATTTTCTTCATTGTACAATTGTTAAAAATATAAAAGCATGTAATAAAAATGGCAAGATGGTAGGATCTGAAGTTTAAACTTTGGGTCCACAAATTTCTCTTATTCCTTTCATTATTCTAGAGTTTTCCCTATTGAAATTTCATCAATGTAACACTTAAGGTTAACTAGAATTTAAAATAAACCTCCTCAATAAAATAATAGATAAAAGCCATTTCTTTTACATTTAAAATCATTAATGGATCATGTGGTATATTCAAGTTTCATATGATCATCAGCAATGGTAAATATTAAAAGTCACTGTAATTAAAGTATCAGTTGAAAAATGAAAGTAGCATGTGCCCTGTAAGTATCAGCAATCAAAGGAATGGGGAATACACACTTTATGGTTTTATCACTTTTATTTTCTTCTCAGGACGGTTACTCAGGAAACATAATGTGGCAAATGGCCCCACCGGGAGCAGCCAATTTAAACCCTGTCCTGGCCAATCACCGAGCTGCCCCGTGGCTCTCCCTCATACACCAGGTGGTCTCGGGCTGGATCAAACAACAGCTGACGCTTCTGGTCCACACAGCTCCACTCCAGCACAGGGCGCAAGGCCTGGGTGCTGTGCACCCACCCAGGTTTCCAGCTCTCCCAGTGATCTCCGGACCACTGGTAAGAGGAACACACATCTGTTCCAGTCCAATCTCATGGGACGTGAGTCTGCAGCAGGGAGATAGACAGGTGGAGGGCAGAGAGAGGACCCCTTCCCTTCCGGTCCACACAGCTCCACTCCAGCGCAGGGCGCAAGGCCTGGGTGCCTTGCACCCACCCAGGTTTCCAGCTCTCCCAGCGATCTCCGGACCACTGGTAAAAGGAACACACATCTGTTCCACCCCAAACTCGTGGGACTTGAGTCTACAGCCAGGAGATAGACAGGCGGAGAGAGGACCCCTTCCCTCCTGGTCCACACCACTCCCACGCCAGCGCAGGGCGCAAGGCCTGGGTGCCTCACACTCAACCAGGTTTCCAGCGGGACTCTCCTAATAATCTAAGGACCACTGGTGAGCAGCTGAACTCAGCATCTGTTCCGGCCCAATCGCAAGCGACCTGAGACACCAGCAGGAGATTGAGAAAGGCCCAGGACAAGACAGATGCTCCCTTCTGGTCTGCACCAACACCAGGTCTCCTTGGGCAGGGATGGCAGGAGGTAAGCTTAAGAACAGAAGCAACAGAATCCAAGGGTACTTGGCATCACCAGATTCAAACTCACCCACCACTTCAAGTCCTAGATACAACAGCACACCAGAAAAACAAGACATGGATATAAAATCACTCGTCATGATGATGATGGAGGACTATAAGAAGGAAATACAGGAAAGCACAGTTAAACAACTAGAAGCAGTTATAGAGGAAAAATTCAGAGAGTTACAGGAAAACAATACCAAAGAGGTGATGGAAACGAACAAAGCCATCCAGGACCTAAAAATGGAAGTAGAATCAATTAAGAAAAACCAAAAGGAGATAACCCTGGAGATAGAAACCATAGGAAAAAAATCAGGAACCATAGATATGAGCATCAGCAACAGAATTCAAGAGATGGAAGAGAGAATCTCAGGCACAGAAGATTCTATAGGGAGCATAGACAAGACAATCAAAGAAAATGCTAAATGCAAAAAGATTCTAACACAAAATATCCAGGAAATCCAGGACACAATGAGAAGACCAAACTTAAGGATAATAGGAATAGATGAGAAGGAAGACTATCAAACTAAAGGGCCAGCAAATATCT
>LR751460.1:0-19672 GCA_902729485.2 Mus minutoides | reverse complement strand
CAAAGCGCACACTGAAGGAGTTACAGAGATCATGTGTGAAGCTGAATCAAAAGGATGGACCAACCAGTGACGGCGGCTTCCAGGGATCCCTCCCATAATCAGCCACCAAAATAAACACTATAGCATATGCTGGAACACAGGACTCCCAAGGTAGGAGCTAGAGAAAGTACCCAAGGAGCAGAAGGGGTCTTCAACCCTCCAGGTGGAAGAATAACATGAACTAACTAGTTCCCCCTGCGCTCATGTCTCTAGCTGCATATATAGAAGAAGATGGCCTAGTTGGCCATCATTGGGAGGAGAGGCCCCTTGGTCATACAGACTCTATATGCCCCAGAATAGGGGAATGCCAGGGCCATTACGTGGGAGGGGGTGGGTAGGGGAGCAGGGCGGGGACGCGGGAGGGTAAGGGAAAATTTCTGGATAACATGTGAAATGTAAATGAAGAAAATATCTAATAAAGAGAGGAAAGAAAAAAAAAAAAGAGTTGTTTATGCCAGTACAGCTGAGTAGGTCGGTGCCGTCTTTAAGGAGCGGTTGAATGGCTCCCTACAACCTCCTAGCACCAATAGCATCCACTGAAAATTAATAATTTTTAAGCATGTATATACTTGTTTTTTTGAGCCTTCACAATAGTCCCTCTGCTCACAACCAGGAGAAGTATTTCCTTTTTGGTGAAGATATAAATGGTTACATGGTTATCTACAGTGCACTGAAACCTATAGGTCATTGATACAAACAGCCCTGGCAGAGGCAGTGCCATTAGGAAAAAATTAAATTAACTGTAATCTGTCTCATTATACATTCAGCCTAAGAGATTGCTGGTATTTACATGATGAAAGTCCTGGTAACTGTAATATTGGTATCAACACATCTCAAGGCATTTAGGACAGCAGAATAGAGTACAATTGCTGATCATTTCAGAGTAAAATTGCCCCCAAATCTTTGCTTGTTTTCAGAAAGCAAAGTATTGGGGTTGTTTACAACATCAATTCAATAGCCTTATCACCAACATTAAGTGGATTTGTATTGCTTTGATAAAATACCATGAGTAGAAGCAATTTAGGGAGGATCATCTTTCAGTTCACCTTCCATCATTCAAGGAAGTTAATACAGAGAATTAAAGCAAGAACCTAGAGGCAGGAACTGATGCAGACCAGACATAGTGGAGGAGGGCTGCATTTGATGTGTTTCGATTTTCTTCCTGTCATGCCCTCAAGTGGTACTCTACTTCCCTGTTCAGAAGTAAGTCTTCCAAAATTTTGTTCCTTCACTTATATACTTATTTTGTGTTTTCCCAGGGAGATGTTTTTAATATCACACCTTAATTATGTACCTACAAATGAGTGGCACCCAAGTCTTTATTTCATCTTAATTTCAATTTTTAGCTCAGACAAATTTTATAAAATATATTTTCTGTCATTTTATATTTAAAGTTCTAACACTTGTTTTAGTAATTCATCTTTTACTCGCAGACTATAGACATCTATTGCCAGAAATGGAAACTTGAATATTGTCTATTCAGCTATTCATTACTGCTCAGTTCTCAGATATAACCTTTTTCACTATCTCAATGATTGTGAAGTGTCTTCAATTTAAACCTCCTTCTTTTCAACTAATCATAGTTTCAACTCTTTTCTAGACTGTTGGAATAAAGTCCTAAAATAGATTTCCCTACTTTGAATTATTCCAAATGTTACTTCATCCTTCATGAAGGTAGCAAAGTTTAAAGACTATCTAACATTTCTTGTCCAGAAAAAAAAAATACAAACGTTTTAGGACATTATTATGATGTAGCTGCACAGTTATTAACTTGTATCAACTACTGAACAGTCAGATAGAAGTGCCCTTTTCATGATTGTTTCCCACCATGAGCATTTCCAATTGTATAGGATAAGTGCATGCTGAAGACTTAGCACAGTGAACATATTTAACACTGTAGTTTACCATTGCTACAACAGTAGATTTAAAAGGCTCTCAGCATAAAAACATAATTATTCAAGCAGACATTAACTTTACTTTTTTTCAAGACAGTGCATTGTATAATGTAATGATACACAAATTTTACTTAACAACTAGTACTTGAAAACTCTGAAGAAGTGTATGTCATGTACGGAGAAAGTGAATGTGAAAATTAAAGTTAATAAATGGAGTGTTATCTGTTTTCGAATTATTCATTAGCAGATTTGGCTTTTTATACAGCTTGCCTAAAGTGACAATGTCATTTATTTTCCATGACCCAGTTCAAAATATCCTTATTTGCATTTCTCTGATTGTCTATTACCAACAGTTCCCATTTATTAAATATGCTTCAGAAAATATGGATTGTTATCTAATTAAATTATTCATATACACTTAAAATACTGTTATTGTATTATATAAGCATAATTAATTAAAGTAAAAGACATTATAAGTCTATGGAACACTAAAATCATTAAAAATGTAAGCATTGATCCTTTATCATTACCTTTATCATTCAGTGAGCTCTTTTATAAATTAGTGATTCTGCTAAGTACACAGATCATAGATACATAGAATTATTTGGTTGTCTTTATATTTTTATCACATGTTTAGGTATTACTAGAGCTGAAACAATAATTATATGAATCATATATACCAGGAAAATTTGAATATGAAGTGAGGCTCCATTTTATTTTCTATATGGTATATACACACAACAGGTAAACTGAAGTATATCAGCAGTTTTCCTCAAAAAACAAAACAAAACAAAAACCAGAAAAACTAAACAAATTCTCATGCACCACCCCAACAACCAAGTCACCTCACCATAGACATATGGGGCAGGCCCAGCATACTGACAGAATACCACTAGGGTCAGCTTTGCTGTGCTGTACAAGTGAGGTGCAGGGCTTCCTCTCCTAAGTGCTGCAGCTAGTGAGGGGCAGGATAGCTCTCCAGTGCTATTGACCTTGTAGGCAGTTTTCCCTACAGCATGGGGGCGGGGAGGGGCGTGCATCATCTCTGCACCTGTACTACCACATAACAGATGAGTAGTAGTAGAGTCAGCTCTCCCACATTTTCACCATCAGGGCCAACTCACACACACACACACACACACACACACACACACACACACACACACACACTAGCCACCAGAGTCAGCACCAAGGTCAGAGCCCTTTCTCCCATCTGCTGTGGCTGGTAACTTTGGCCCAGCTCTGCAGAGTGCTGTAGCCAGAGAGGGCCTGGGCAAGTAATGTATGCATATTCCCTTGACATCCAAATGGTCCCTAGTGGCTACTCCAACCAAGGATGTTTTCATGCTTTCTAGTGGTAATATGAACCATGGACCCTGGCAGTAAAACCCCTGAGGAAGCATAGCTAAGAACCCAGAAATGGCTCTCAGGGATAGCTCAGGCTAGTACCTCACCATAGCCCTAGATAGTTATGCTGGCCACTCATATTTACTCTCCACCCTTGGCATCTCCAGTTCCATCTCTCTTCATAATGCTCAATCTGCTCCACTCTCTTTCCCTATTTGTCTATTACATACTTGCACATTATTGTGGCTTCCCCTGCAGGATGACCATATAACTAGTGGGCCCAGCAAGCAGGCATCTACCACCAGCCTATAATATGCACTCAAGGGCAGGTCTGTGCTTGGCATGGTGGTATCATGTCTTTGTCTTCCTGTTCCAGCACTGTGTTGGCTGCATGGTGGTAGGCAGTGTTCTGCATGTCTATGGCCTGAGCATGCTGTATGGCAGAAGCCAAGTCTCTGCGCTTCTTTCTCTGCCTGTATCATCCATGTGACATGATCCAATGCATCTCTCTCTTTTCCTTCTCCTGAGCTGTATTACCTGTATTGAATTTGATTTTATTTTTATGTGTGTCAGGTATAAAACATCTCTAACCACCAAGCCAGGCATAGAACTATGATGAACAAAGACCTGCCATCTGTTCTGCCCCTAATGGGTGTAAGAACAACACTACCAACAAGGTATCTGTTTGCCCATTGCCAGGTGGGTATAAGAGATATAACTACCATATAGTTTAAAATATGTAGACAACTTCTAGGAAAAACTTAAAATCTATTGACCTAAGTTACTGTTCACAACTAAACCAGTCATTGTGGAAGTGAGTTTTATCCCACACCATTAGTAGCAATCCATTTCTAAAACTGTAATATTTTGGTTCAAGGGGGAGATTTGGGTCATTATGGACAATACCAAATAATTTACATCTATTGATATTGTCCAACAGTACATAGATCAATAGCAATGACTAAGAAATAAAAAGTCCCTTACAAGTGAGACAACTCCCTGAAATGTTGACATTACTTTATTACTTTTGTGAAAAATGCATATCTGCTTTAAAAACTCAATTTATTTTCTGAAGGGGAAAACACTAGAAAGAAAAATTTCAGCAATCGTTATAAAAACTGCATGGTACTGGTACAGCAACAGACAGGTAGATCAATGGAATAGGATCGAAGACCAGAAATGAATCCACACACCTATGGTCACCTGATCTTTGACAAGGGAGCTAAAACTATCCAGTGGAGAAAGGACAGCATTTTCAACAAATGGTGCTGGCACAACTGGCGGTTATCATGTAGAAGAGTGGGAATTGACCCATTCTTATCTCCTTGTATGAAGGTCAAGTCTAAGTGGTTGAAAGATCTCCACATAAAACCAGAGACACTGAAACTTATAGAGGAGAAAGTGGGGAAAAGCCTCGAAGATATGGGCACTGGGGAAAAATTCCTGAATGGAACAGCAATGGCTTGTGCTGTAAGAGCGAGAATTGACAAATGGGACCTCATAAAGTTTCAAAGCTTCTGTAAGGCAAAAGATACTGTCAACATGACAAAAGGGCCACCAACAGATTGGGAAAGGATTTTTACCAATCCTAAATCGGATAGGGGACTGATATCCAATATATATAAAGAACTCAAGAAGGTGGACACCAGAAAATCAAATATCCCCATTAAAAAGTGGGGCACAGAGTTAAACAAAGAATTCTCAACTGAGGAATACCAAATGGCTGAGAAGCACCTGAAAAAATGTTCAACATCCTTAATCATTAGGGAAATGCAANTGGCCTAGTTGGCCATCATTGGGAGGAGAGGCCCCTTGGTCATACAGACTCTATATGCCCCAGAACAGGGGAATGCCAGGGCCATTACGTGGGAGGGGGTGGGTAGGGGAGCAGGGCGGGGACGCGGGAGGGTAAGGGAAAATTTCTGGATAACATGTGAAATGTAAATGAAGAAAATATCTAATAAAGAGGAAAAAAAGGCTTGAAAAATATCAGTTATCAACTTAAAAAAAAGAAAGAAAAATTTCAAATAGTAAATAACAGACATCTAAAACCATCAGAAAGGCAAAATTATTCTATGTTTTTTAATATTGTGTAGCTGGTGACTTTAAATAAGTCTCTTGTCTTCTCAAGGTTTCCAGCTCATCCCACATGTGCACACACACACACACACACACAAACAAACACACAAATACACTCACACACACTCAAACACATGTACACATATACAAATGTGAAGATCTGTACCATCTCTTATCTATTATGGTTTTTACAATATCTCTAATATTTTAGAAATTTAAGATTATCATTTGAAAAAATACCATGAGGCCTCTTCAACCCTACACAAAGATGAGTCTATATAGTCTCAAATACATATGAGGCCTGCTCAGCCTGTAAACCATTACTTGTAAGTATGTTTTCAGGGCTGCTCACTTGATATTGAGTAACCAATAAGTGTGCTCTTCCCTAAAGAAAACTTTGTTCCCCCACTTTGTCCCCCCACTTATTGTTCTTTAGTCGGGTGTAGTTCTTTGTTTAGATAGGTTTTTTTTTTTCTATTTTAGAGTGTTGGTTTTGCTCCCATCTAAGCAGGTAAAAACAAACAAACAAACAAACAAACAAAAAACCAAACAAAACAAACTACTGTATTCTGTTATGAGCAAATTCAGATGATACCCACACATGAAAGAAGCAATGGGAGAAATTCTAGAGTCCCACATTATACTACTTGGAAACTATATCTTTCTACAGAGCTTCATATAATAATTCCAGGGAATTTAACATGGACTTCATGAAGATATTGTCATAAAAATCCAAATAATGTTGATATTGTCAAGTACATTCAAGTTAACTATGTTCCATTTGGTCAAACCTAACATTAAGATGTAACTCATAATTTAAAATACTGGATAATTTTCTGCAGCATTTTTTTCTCATCTTGGAACAGCTCTAAAGTCTGTATATACCTCATAGTTAACAATTCTTAAGTTCAAAGAAATATGAAAACTACTGTTTGAAGTAAACTTTCAAAGCCAAAGACATTTAATCAACAGTGATATCTTTTGGTAAAAAAAAAATAGAAAAGAAAATCCCCTATCTCTATATTTATCTCCATATTATGTCTACCAAACATTAAATTTATGAAGTAATAGTTAATGTATTTTCTTTTCTAAGGTAATCATAGTGATGTGTTAGCCAATCATGCCTTTGGATTTTTGGACAATGGAGAGTATTGCTGTTAACACATTGTACAATTGCCATACTGTGCCATTTGTGCCACTTTGGCACTTTGCTTTGTTGTATATAAATATGTGATTTAAATTCAGGCTTTTGAAATAGTGAAAATAGCACAAAGGCCATCATTACTATTTCATGGACCACAGGAAACCAGAGACACCACATTGAGAATCCTGGTACTAGAAAAAAATATATATACATACATATATGAAATATAATTAGTCCTCATGTGGTTAATAAGTTATGTTCTGGTCCACAGTTTAAGACTTCCTTTTTAAAACTTAGGTATTATTGTTATGGTAATAAAGAAATGTGAACACTCCATAAATCATTTATATTTAGAAGGCTTTCTATAATGTTGTGATTGTGTAGGAGTTTAAAATTCTGAACATTTGTAGGACTTCAATAGCAAATAGCAAAAGTATACTGCAAATATTAGATTGGAATTACATAACATGCCATTATATCCTTATTTTAAAAGCTTATTTTTGGACCTTTTGTTGTTCATGGGACAATATTGAAAAGCGTTACAAATTATATATACAAACTTTATTTCTTAGTGTGATACATATGTGCATACAGATTCAGATACATGTTTACATGTATACGTGTAAATGTATAATTGATAGAAGTAAATTAAATAAAGGTCCAATAGCAACCAATGGATTTATATATAAATGCCTATTATGTTCTTTATAGTTATGGCTAAACAGTTATATTTTAGGAGCACATGTACTTTCTGATCATAATACACTCAGTTAAAAGATCAATCCTGAAAAAAGTAACTTCATTCTGAGTCCTCATCAAAATCTTTTCACCACTTCTTCCTTGTCAAACAATCAATATATCCTCAGAAGGCAGAATTTATTCTTCTTGCTAAATGATTAGTATTTTCACATGGTTAGAAAGATTTATGATTTTGAGATTATTCATTGTTTCCCATTAACAGGCCAAATTAATTTATACATGGGGTTAGGTTACTGATTATAAGATAACATTTCCCTATGGTATAAAGGAGTGGTTAATCTATCTCCATATTCCCACATTTGTTATATATGTTGTATATTCAATACTAATTCTCCATAAATATTTGAATAAAATTGCTCATTATGATGCCCTTACCATTATTAAATGACCATCATCTTACTTTTTAATTTCTTAACTTTATAAATTATGTGTGTTAGTTAGGGGTCCCTACAGACACAGAATATATTCTATTTATTGGTAGTCTTGCAACGTACGTTCCAAGTAGTCCAATAATGACTGTTTTACATTGGAGATCCTGGAAGCTCCATAACTGCTCAAATATTGGGGTGAATGTCTTAGCACACCCAACTTAGCAAAAAGGCCTGTACTATTCCTGGAAAGCCACACTCATTGCATGCCAACATCTCCAATATGCTGGTTCCAGTGTGAGTAAAGATATGCTGCAGCAGGACAGGGAACATGAGGGAGGACAAAAACGTGAAAGCCAAGCTTCCTTCTTCCATGTTCTTTCATCTGTCCTGCCCCCCAGAAGGTGCTGACCATATTTAAAGTAGATCTTTCTGTTTCAAATATTCTGATATTTGAAGAAAATTCCTCACAGGAATGCATACCAGCTTTTTTTTAAAAAAAACTAATTCCAGATACAGTCAAGTTGACAACTAATACTGGCCAAGACATTATTCAATGACCTTTAGTGGAAATTTATAAACACATTGAGTTTCAAAATATAGTGTTTAAGCATGTGACATACTCACTCACACACACACATAAACACATACACACACACACACACACACACACACACACACACACACGTATACACGTATTACGTGAAGAACACAGGACATAGAGTTGGATTGGCTATTTTTGAATCATGTATTTTCTATAATTAGCTAAGTGGCATTTACTTAGTTAACCCCTCTGTGTTTCAGTTTTATCCTTTACAATGTGGATATGATAGAATGGACTTCTTGGATTTTTATGCTGAGTAAATGCATTATTTTCAAGTCTTTTTACAATGTTTGTTAACACATATATTTATTGAGTAAATGTTCACTTTATTTATAACAAAGGTGTTCATAAAGTTCTAAAAAGAAGACATGATCTTTTCTATGTGTGGTGTTATACTTCTGTGTGTGTGTGTGTGTATGTGTGTGTGTGTATGAGAATATGAAAATATGAATATTGATCACATCATATGTACCATAACTAAACAATAATTTATGACAATTTATACATCTAAATATGATGTCAAATTATATACATTTAATGAAAAAATATGGAAGGAAGTCTTCTGACTCTGTTGTAGACAAATGTTTCTTAAACAGTACATAATGTGCATTAGCTATAGAAGAAAAATATAACATTCCCAATAAAGAGCTGAGCAGTGAGTGCTTGATCTGTTAGGAGATATCTGTCATCTCAGAAGTAAGATGGTTGATACAGGAGAATTGTGTGTTTGAGGACAATCTGGGCTAAAAAGTATGGTTATGTTCAATAACAAATATAAGACCATAAAATTTCACTGATAAGAAAATAAAGATGTGTATGACATGTCAAATCAAATATAGAAAATGTGTAAAACCAACAAAAGACTTATGTTCATATTGTAGAAACCAACACAAAAAATTCCCAACAAATCAAATATTAGCGAAATACTTTATTAGTTCCTTGAAATGTTAGAAGCATAACTAACAAACACTTGAATATATAACCCAAGTCTTTATTCCTTAAAAAACACAGATTAAAACTACAGTGAGATTCACCAGTCTATAATTGGATAAAATTTAAAGGACTGCAGCTATAAAGTGTTGTTGAGGCTATAGAACACGTGTGCAGCTCATGTTTTCTGTTACAGAGTGTACAACCATGAGAATAACTACCATCAGCCATTTTAATTAGTCAGAACTCCAGCACAGAGCTCTGGAATCCATCACTCATTTGCCTCAAGGCTCTGCTTCCCATCGCCTATGTCTTGCCAGGGACAAAGTAGGTCACAGATCCATATCCAAGACAAACCTAGAACTTCTCCATGGGCAATGGTTCCTAGAGGACTCCCTGAAATCTTCCTCAATCTCCTTAGACTCTGATATTTAGTCACCCAGACTCCTAGTTGGCATCTTTTGGGGGCTTAAACTTACACTATATTTAACAGTTCCATCAGCTGACTTTAGTTTCTAGCCACTGCTATTTTTAATAGCAAAAGTTATATACATTTAGTTCAGTTGACATGTCTTCCTTCTAAAACCACAATCTAAAATATCAAGCCATTTTAAAAGAATTCAAAATGAAATCTTTTGGCCAAATGTTCAAACCACATATCCAAAGAAAATGAATGCATGTTTGGAAATTAACAAACAAACATGTTGGAAGCAATTATACTGATTTATTTTTTTAGTAGAAGGATAAAACACTGTCTGATAAATTCACAAGATAAAATACAAAGAAATATTTAAGGAAATGAACTTCTATTATAGCCATCACTTTAAGTGATTCATACAGATAACCCCTAAATGAAATAAGCCAGACACAAAAACTGTACAAATGGAATTTCATTCAAAAATGGTCAAAATTAACACATAATATTAAATATACTATGTCAAAATAGCTTTATTTCTTGGATGTTATTTATAAAATTACACACATGAAAAATTATGTTAAAATAATGTATAAAATCATCATACTACATAGTATTTCTATCACTTAAGAAATGAAATAGCAAGTAGATGACAAATTTGAATAAAAATGAACTTCCTTTTCCTTTTTAAGCTGCTTCTATAGGTTGTATGGAACTAAAGTAATTTTGTTTCCTGAATTGCTACTCATCGCTTATAATTCTGCTTTTAACATTACTAATTCAAGAAATAGGACTCATTGATTAAGAGCACATGCTTCTTATACAAGAGATGTGTGCTTGGTTTGGTATGAGTGTACAAAGAAATACTCATACACATAAAATAAAAGAAAATTGAAAAATGAACGAATGCATGGAAAGGAGAATCAGCAAGAAGATTCAGTGGGTAAAGACACATACCACCAAGCCTGACTAGCTTAGCTTGGTCGGTGGAACACCATATGATGGAAGAAGAGAAACTGAATAATGAAAGTTGCCTTCTGACCTACACACACACACACACACACACACACACACACACACACACAGAGAGAGAGAGAGAGAGAGAGAGAGAGAGAGAGAGAGAGAGAATATACACATATATTTTTTTTAAAAATGCAATGACAAGGGAAGTAATGAGTGGGTAATCTGCAGATGAAGACACTTCCCTGGGAAAAAGGTTGTGTCAGGAGTTTCTTGAGTGCTATGCAGAGCAGGAAAACCCTGATGTGTTCCAGGAGGCAGACCCAGCAGTTATTTTTGGCACAGTATTCATCTCTAACTGCAAGGAATTGTATCCCATTCAAGTGGGAAGCTGCAGCCTGATGTGGAATGACAATTGCTGACGAACTAGTAGAAATGCCTGTCTTTCAGAGTCTATAATTGGGTGAAAATATTTTTGGGGAAATTATGTTTAACTTCCTTCCTTATGTCTTGTCTACTGTCATTTTTTTTAAAGAGCTAGTCAGTTTTGAGCTTGGAATAGCATAAAAATTTGGGGTCTTTTTACTAGATAGAGTTTGGAGGCTTTTTCCTACCTTTAATTTTTTTCTTCCATTTACGGATCATTGTTGTTTCAGGGTATTTTACTTTTAAATAATAATCATATACAAGATTAACTCAATACTTCTTAGGGGGTTAAGTGATTTTTTGTGATAAATGTGTAGAAATGTATGTCTCTGTGAAAGATAACTGTGTTCCTTAAATACATTTGTCTTAAAGAGTTCTCTTTTATTTGGACATTACCTTTGAATCTGGCAATGATGAGTTCTTATGAATTGTATAATATATCAGTCTTTAAAATATTTTTGACATAGAACAACTGTGCTAAGGAATATCCATTTTCATCACCTTCTGCTACCAACACAAAGTCACCTTGGCAATTGCAGGAGAATGCAGCCTACCTCAGAAAAAACATGAAGCTAAATGTATCATGAAGTCATAAGGAAAAACAGGGATGTAGGATTGGAGGAAAGCCTTAAGACAAAGGTTCTCACAGGAACAACTTCCTAATCATCTGTGTGTGCTACTTTCAGATTCCCCCTCCTCTCTGAGTCTTTCACCTCATACATAGGAGGGTTGTTTATAGGCACCGATGCAAGAAATTCACATTCTGAACTTGATACCCAAGTGAACCTTTGATAGAAGATTTCTAGTTTCTGCGTATTTTATTTTGTTTTGCAACACCCAAGGATAAATGTGTTGATCTCTTTCATAAAACAAGCCTTTATTATGCTACCAGGTTAAGGCAGGTTTGGGATGATAGTGAAAATGAAGAACTAGATGCAAAATCTGGAAGACTATTTGCAATTTAAATGAATCTTTATAAACTATGTTTGTTAATACAGCAACACCTCTTTGTACTGGGACAAGAACCTTTCTTACACATATCACTTACTTATACACACAAGAAAGACATTGGATTTAAAAGTTGATCCTGGCTTACTTATTGTTGTATCAAACAATGAAAACTTGTAACTGTAAAAAATAGAACCTGAAAAGAAGTGCTACCATGATATTTCATACTTTTTTTAAAAAATTAATTCAAAAAATTTCATAAATTAGAGGAATATGCATGAATTTTTCTTCTCTGAATTTTGTTAGTTTTAAAAATGATCAGGTTAAAGACAAGAATTTGATAACTTTAGCTTTATTTCTACAGATATGATTCAGCTTTATATCTTGAAATTCTTAGCAAACTTAGGATACATTTTTAAATCCAACATGAATGTGAGAAATGCAGGCAAAATATCTCATTGTAGAGTGATATTTCCCTTGGATTCTGAAGTTCATACAAGCAGAGTTGTTAAATTTTACCAAGTTAAGATGTGAGAGACTTGTCTATTATTAACAATTCAGCTCACCTTTCACAGGTTGCAAGAGAGACAGTTTCTTTCCACTTCCTGAGTAAACAGGATAAAAGCTGAAGAAAGGGAAAGTTTTATATGATCCAACATTCAACATCCTAACATTTTCCACATTCTGATTCAAGTATTTAATCTGGATAAAATTGCATTTTGTACAAACACTAATTTAATGATAAAATTGTAAGAGTATATTTGCCTACTAACAATAGAATGTCCTACAGCTCTGATGTAAACAAGCAAACAAACAAAAACCCCTTGAGACAAAGTAACTAATCAAATCCCTTTTAAAATTGTCACCCTGATGAGCCCTTTACAGATTAATATTTTGTTGATGTTATTGTTTCTAATGGAAATGGAGGCTTCTCTCCTTGCCTCTTTCTACTGTCCGCAATAGTAATAATATCCTGGTTTTGTTGATATACAGAATTGTCAGTCTTTGCCACAAGTTTTTGAAAGTCCAATTTTTCTTGGAAAATTTAATAAAATATAAAATATAAATACAATATCACTTTGTTTGAAAGGGTTCTGTGGAATTAGATAGTGATGATAAGCATCCTTTTAGGATAAATCTATTCAAGAGTGTTGACATGATTTACATTAGGTCATGGGTATAAAATTGACTGATATAAATATTGCTTCTAAAATGCTAAAATGTGATATTACATATTTATATGCTTATAGACTGGTTGAATATACATTAAATACATTACAATATATGTGTATATATATAAAATGTTTATATAAATTATAAAAGTACCCATTTGCATCTAAATGTAGAATTCATTATCCAGTATTTTCTCTTCTTTGGGAAAGTGTTCCCTTAGACAGTCTAAAATAATCTCCAGAATCATTCTCACATTTTAACTTTTGCCATTTACAATTAGGCTGCTTGGACCTAAGAAAACCAAGTGACACTTCTGATTAATGCCTAGTAACAATTGTACTACAATTGTGTTTCAAGTTCCATATCATGTAAGTAAGTATTAGCAATTTAAGAAAAAAAATGGTGTATATTGGCTCACAGTTTGAAGGGTTACAGACCTCCATAGAGGGAAAATTATGGAAGTGGGCGAGTGAAATAGTGAACCATACTGTATCCATAACGGAAGAAGGGGAGAGAGGAAAGGGAGGCAGAGAGAAAGAGATGGATTTCTGGACTTCAATTTTCTGTCTTCATTTTCCCCTTATAGTCAGTATAGGAGACACGAGATGGTACTCCCTACCTTCAAAGTGCCTTCAGATTCTCAGTTAAATTTCTCTGAAAAAAACTCTTCCAAAGACACATCTAGCAGTATTATAATTTTAAATATTTAAATATTACAAAATGATTTTAAATTTATCAAACTTAAAATAAAAATTAACAGCACATATCAGTAACAGACAAGCAAGTGTTTCCTTGGAGAATGAAGAAAACTTGCAGAGTGTATATGGGCAAGCGCAGCATCACTTCCTTGTATCTCAGATTTCCAGAACCAATAAAATTCGTTCTGCCTCCAGCTGCTTTTGGATGGGATTTTCTATCTGCGAATCAGATATTTTTAAAAATTCCTCAATTTAAGCATTCTCTTGGCAACACTTTTCAAATTTACCATCTCTACAGAGTTAAGTGTTGAAGGAAACATGGGGAAAACTTCATAAAATATGCACAGTGGAGCCTAAATAGAATGCTTGTGGCTAAATGATATCTGATGCTGTTTGCAAGGTTGGCAATTTTAGAGAAAATGCTGGAGAGAAACATGTACTTTCAGAGGCAAGAACAAACTTTTCTATCATTGATTATAAAAGCATATTCTGAAGAAAAACAAGAAATTTCTTCCTGGTTTGTCAAATATAGGTTATCTTACATTCTGTAGCAGAGATTGGTATGAGCCAGAGTCCTGGTTCTATAGTTGAGTTCAAAATCTGTGGATCAATGACTTAACTTCTTGCTTCAGCATCTTTCTGAATAAGGAATACTCCAGGAAATCTACTCACCTCACATGCACCCTGATAAGCATTACCAAGCATGTGGAGCGTCTACTTCATAGTGTCACAAGAATTTAAACTGATGGGATGTATGTATATCCTTAGATAAATGTGTGGTCACAATGTGCTTGCTAAAATATTTTGTGAAACTTTTCCCTTTTCTCTTCATTGCTGTTGGTGTTTGAATGTGTCTTATCTATGAAATTTTCATACAGCCAATGTCAAAATCTGTACAAAAGTGGGTGAACTAGCTGGGATGAACCATTCAGGAAAAATTCCTAGTTTGGAGGCAAACTAGACTTTATGCCAATTGGTCAGAAGCAACATTTATAATATTATGTGGACATTTTATCTCTTCACCAAACATGAACCATATATATATATATATATATATATATATATATATATATATATATATATATATTAAGAATATATATATTCTTATTTTAACTGTTTAACTAAAAGAATCTTCAAATGTTTCAAGATTCTAAGAACATTTCAAAATTTCAAGGACCCAGTGTCATTTTAGAGCAACAAAGATTAAGAAAAAATACACAAAGCTAGTATAACCATGCCATGTTGAAAGGCTGGAAGTTCTTTTACTACAGGAACTTGAAAGCTTGTGTGGTCTTGCATTCACAGCAGCATCCACTTCCTCCACAGTGGTGTATGTGACAATCCCAAAGCCCCTGGATCTCTTGGTGTTTGGATCTCTTCTTACCACACAGTCAGTTAGGGTTCCCCTTTGCTCAAAATGGCTCCTCAGACACTAGTGGGTTGTTTCGAAGCTCAGCTTCTCAATATAATTTACTCTTTGCTACAAAATACAGCAACATCACTGACAACATTAGTTTTAGATGGAAAATTAGAAATAAAGTCTCACACACAGCATTTTGAATGAAACAGAACACTCTTTACTACAGAATGTGTAATATCTCCATCTCCAGGTTTCATTGTTTCAAACTCGATGGTATTACACATGCCAGTTAAGTAGAACCATATCCATTTTCAAGAATTTTTTTATTTAACCATGTATCTCAGTTCATAATTCTCCTGCTATGATTTGAAAGTGGATAAATCAGATAAGAATGGAAAAGTAGTACACCCTTTGTACAGAGAATTTACCAGTATTTCTCTAAATAATCTATATTTTTACCCCTGAGCCAGCAATACTAGATTTTCTTATTACATTATAAAACATTTGATGGCAAAACCAGAAACAATCTTTACATAGATCAATTATTAAAGAACTATTCTAAAGCCTGGAAAAAACTCAAGTGTCAACAAAGAAATTGTTGAAAAAATGTAGTTTGTCTACATGTTAGATACAGTTATTAAGCATGTAGTGCATGTGTTTGCACATCTTCACAATAACACATAGTAAAGAAAAAAGCAGAGATATATGGAAGGAGTATGTATACTTGTGTTCTTTTATGCTTTTATGTAAGGAGGGAGACAAAATCCCTGACAAATACAGAAGTGGATGCTCACAACCATCTATAGGGCAGAACACAGGGTCCCCAATGTAGGATCTAGAGAGTACCCAAGAGCTGTAGGGGTCTGCGACCCTATAGATGGAACAACAATATGAACTAATCAGAATCCCCAGAGCTCATGTCTCTAGCTGCATATGTATTAGAAGATGGCCTAGTTGGCCATTATTCGGGAGGAAAGGCCACTGGTCTAGCAATGTTTATATGCCCCAGTACAGGGGAATGCCAGGGCCAAATAGTGGGAGGGGGAGGGTAGGGGAGCAGGGCGGGGGGTGGGTATCGGGGACTTTTGGGATAACACTTGAAATGTAAATGAAGAATTTCTCTAATAAAAATTTTAAAAAATTTATGCACTAAAATATTTGCAATTATGTCCTTTTGAAAATAAAATAATATATTGACAAAACAATTTTTAGAGAGGAAAAAACTAGAAATATAAAACAGACTTCAAGGAAAGGACTTTATTTTATTCATTTATTTCCACATAGCTATTAGACAACTCAAAATACTAAAACACTTGAAACAGGCCTGCATGTAAAGGAGCCCAATGCTAACCATGATAACCTGACTTAAGTCACAGAACACACAGCATAAATTTCTAAATGTGGTCCTCTGACGTCCACATGTATGCATTGCATAAAATAAATAAATAAAATAGATATAAAATAAATTTTTAAAATATTATAAAGCTACTTCTAATAAACAAAAAAAAAGAACAAAGAAAATAATTTAGCATTTTCTCAAATTAATGTTAAACTATGCTAGAAATAATGACTATTAAATGTGTGTATAAAAAGTATACAGTCAGCCAGAGACCTTTTTGTACCTGTGCTGGGAGCAGAGCCTCTGCTCTGAATACTACCAAACTCCGCCCTCACCCAATTGCACCTTGACTCCACAGGTATTCTGACACATCCAGGATCATAGGGGAGACCCCAAACCCAACCCAAATACTTGGTGGAACTGAGATCCCTGGACCCCAGAACACAGATACCCCATACAGCCAAATTTTACAAGCAAATAGTCCCAAGAAACAAGCTAGAATAGACATTCTCTTATCCAATAAAATAGGCTTTCAGCCAAAAGTTCTCAAAAAAGATGAGGAAGGATACTACATACCCATCAAAGGAAAAAAGTCTACCAAGATGAACTCCCAGAACATCTATGCCCAGAATGCAAGGTCAGACACATTTTAAAGGAAATGTTACTGAATCTCAAAGCACACATTGAACCTCACACAATAATATTAGATTTCAACACCCCTCTCTCGCCAATGAACAGATCATGAAAACGGAAATTAAACAGAGACATAGTAAAACTAACAGAAGCTATGAACCAAATGGGCTTAACAGATATCAACAGACCATTTCACCCTAAAACAAAACAATATACCTTCTTCTCAGCACCTCATCTTACCTTCTCAAAAACTGGCCCTATAATCAGACACAGAATGAACATCAAAAGATACAACATCAGAACACTAAGGCTGGTCTCCAATAACAAAAAACAACCAAAAGCCCACATATATGTGGAAGCTAAACAACCATCTACTCATTGATAACTTAGGGAAGAAATAAAAAAAGAAGTTAAATATTCTTCAGAATTTAATGAAAATGAAGGGACAATATATCCAAACTTATGGGACACAATGAAAACAGTGCTAAGAGGAAAACTCACAGCCCTGAGTGCCTTAATAAAGAAATTGGAGAGATCGTATACTAGCAGCTTAACAGCACATCTAAAACAATGGAGAAGCTAGAGATAGAACCCCAGGAGCTGAAGGGGTCTGCAACCCTAGAAGAAGAACAACAATATGAACTAAGCAGAAGCCCCAGAGCTCGTGTCTCTTGCTGCATATGTAGCAGAAGATGGCCTAGTAGGCCATCACTGGGAAGAGAGGCCCCTTGGTATTGCAATCTTTATATGCCCCAATACAGGGGAATGCCAGGGCCAAGAAGTGTGAGTGGGTGGTCAGGGGAGCAGGGTGGGGGGAGGGGGGGAGGAAACTTTCGGGATAGCATATGAAATATAAATTAAGAAAATATCTAATAAAAAATTGAAAAAAAAAAAAAAGCTCTAGAACTAGAAGAAGCAAATACACTCAAGAGGAGTAGAAGGCAGGAAATATTCAAACTCATGGTTGAAATAAACCAAGTAGAAACAAAGAGAATTATACAAAGAACAAAACTAAATACTGGTTCTTTGAGATAATCAACAATGTAGACAAACACTTAGACAAACTAACTAGAGAACATAGAAACAATAACCAAATTAACAAAATCAGAAATGAAAGGGGAGATATAAAAAAAGACACTGGGGAAATTAAAAAAAAAGTAATCCTAATAGCAATTTTAATATCGAACAATATTTGACAATCTCAATGAAATGGATGATTTTCTACACATATTCCAGGTACCCAAATTAAGTCATGAACAGATAGAACATCTAAACAGTCCAACAACCCCTAAAGAAATAGAAGTCATTAACAGTCTCCCAAACAAACAAACAAAGAAACAAAAAGCCCAGGACTAGATGGTTTTAGTGCAGAATTCTATCAGACCTTCAAAGAAGAATTAATACCAATACTTCTCTAACTATTACACAAAATAGAAACAGAAGGAACACTACCCAGTTCTTTTTATAGCCACAGTTACACTGATACCTAAGCCACAAAAATACCAAACAAAAAAAGAGAACTTCAGACAAATTTCCCTTATGAATATCATTGCAAAAATACTCAATAAAATTCTCACATATAGAATGGAAGAATACATCAAATCAGTCATTCACCATGATCATGTAAAGATAGGGAAATCCATCAATGCAATCCAATATATAAACAAACTCAAAGGGAAAAAAACTGATCATCTCATTAGATGATAAAAATGCATATGAAAAAATACAATACCCTTTCATGTTAATAGTATTGGTGAGATCAGGAATTCAAAGTGCATACATATAATCATATGTATAATAATAGTTTCCAGTTAATGTAAACATACAGTGAGTAAATTAGTGCAAAAGTAGTTTTAATTTTGTTTTAAGCCATCACTAGCTATTTCGATGAGTGACTCACACCCAAGTCTATTCCGTCTGATTCATTGACTAGCACTCTGAAAGCCCTGGCCTTCTTTTGAATTGCTTAAATGTTCATGTGTACTTAAGTCACAAGTGAAATGTTAAAAGTATAGGTAAGTGTCAGAAAGGTCAGTTACTCAAGTGACTTATAAGTGGACATGGAGTACAATGTAGTCAGCTTGACACGGGCCTTTTCCTGATTTGCTTGCTGTTACTGTGTCTTGGGAGCAATGACTCAAACAGCTCAGCAAAATGGGGATGAACCAGAAATGGAATGGGCACTATGCATTCAAAAGTCCAACTCTGTGAAAGTCTTAAATCTGTGAACATTCTTCAGTGAGAATTTAGAGTCAACAGGAGACCTAAGGAGTACACTGATGTTACAACACTTCTCTCTGCATTTCACCCGCAGTCTTCAGAAATACTATTTGTCCCCCAAAATATCTATGGCCTGAATAACTCTTCTCTGCTTTGTCTACTTCACTCTTACTATCCAAGCTTCGACTGTTCAGTTACCTGTTTTCATTGTGACAGAGTCAGAACGAAGGTCCTTATAGGTGCCAAGCAAGCAGTTTACCACAACCTCCATTTCCTTTCCATTGTAAATCAGGGTCTCACTCCATTGTCCTGGATGGTGCTGAATCACAGGGACT
>LR752369.1:32737-90249 GCA_902729485.2 Mus minutoides | reverse complement strand
AATTTAACAGCATACTATATGCCTCCTATCATTACCCTTTCTGCACTACTGCTAATGCTTGTCAACTCAGACTCCTATCAGTCTCAAGATTACAGCTATCCCAGGGGCTGGAGTTATCCTTACATCTACCCAGATGTCATTCATACATCACTATCTTAGCCATAACAAGTACTCAAGCACTAGATGTGTGTGTGTGTGTATGTGTGTGTGTGTTTTGAATCCAAGTCACTCAAATATGATAGGAAACCACTCAATCATTGTATTAAACCCACAGGATGATAACAATTTTTGAAAAAAAAAAAGAGAACCATAAAGATTTCCATTCTGATGCAGTTGAACCCCATTTTTCTACTTTAATTATTCTAATCTTCATATCAATATAACTAAAATTATGTTTTCTATTTGTCTCCCAAGTTTATTATAAACCCCCTGAGGTTAAGAAATGTATTTTATAGTCCTTATATGCCTGCTACTCACAAGCTGGTTTTAATGTGATAGAAATTGAGCACATTTCTGCTAAGTGAATAAATGATTAAACATCCCTGGTTTCACACAATGTGCCCAGAAACTGTTCAGTGGTTCTAAACCAGTTGCCTGATTCTTTTGTAAATCATACATGAACACTGTTGTATAAAATATAAGTGGACATAAATTCTGAGTGATTCATATAATAAATGTCTACCATACCTCCATTCAAATCAGTTCAGCCTAGCAAGGCCCTTCCCTGCAATTTTAACTGTCTACAAACCACTCTTTGCACTGATACTTGATTAGTATCCCATGGTATTCTATAGGCTAAGACAGCCTTCCCTTTGGGATGGTCATGGGCCACCTTTCTATCAGTACTCTGATGCCATTGCCAACAAAGCATAAAGTCTATTCCTACTTAAACTTCCCAATTCAAAGTATGTGAGTCACAAAGCACCAGGACAAAAGAGGAAAGGATGTCTCACTCATGCTGACCCCAAAGCCTCAATCCCTGTAATGCAGCAAAAACTAAAGTCACCCTCAGCAGAGTCGTAACCATTGCTGGCCTCCAGGATGTCTATTTTAGGATCTGAATGTATTTCAATTACCACAAAAAAACTTGATAAAAATTTAAAAAGCATAATTCTAAGGAACTCTCAATATAAAAGTCCCTCTTTAGTCTCTAGATCTATCACATTTTTGACATTTCTTAGTGATGTATGGCCCCTTTAGCAAATTTTTGACATTATTTAGTAATTCACAGCCTGTTTGCAGGGACAGAATTGATCCCTGATAGGACACAAAGCTTGTGCTAGGAAGAAGATGTACCTACTGTTGACTTTTATTAGAAAAATGCAGGTGATGGGTAAGGAAATGCAGACGAGTAGATCACATAAATACATAAATTAATAATCTATTCACAATTCTCTATAAAGAGACCTATGAAATTTTCTTTTAAGACCCACCATTTACAATAAAGTTCATTATACTTACTGCAAAGTAACCTTGGTTTTTTTGAGTTTTTCTATTTATACTAAGATCAGCTTTAAGAACATTGTGTGTGAGATTCATTTACACATCAGTAAGACAAGCTTTTCCTAACAAAGACTATTTTGCTCCTTTTTCAGCTGAAGAAATTGTAAGAAGAACTGCTTGGACTTTGAGGAATATGTGAATTGCAAAGCCTTTTATGGAGTTAAATAAGGGCACATGCCTAGAATTCACTACTCACAAGTGACTGAAGGATCAGGAGTTCAAGGCAAGCTTCCTTTAGCTACCTGATGAGTTTGAGATCAGGCTGAAATGCATGAAACCCTGTCTAAATAAAAACAGAATGGGAGAAGCATGTATCACCTATTTTAAGTATCTGAGAATGCTTCAGATTCACTGTTATATGAGTCAATATCCTCTCAACTGCAAACAGAAATGAATTCCATTTATTTCAACAAGAAGGCAATACATTCAGATGATATTGAGATAGATAACCCACAGGTTTTAAGGGAGAGGTGAGTAAAACCAGCGGTCCTGTAACAGGCAAAGAGAAAAATCAGCTATGGGATATCAGTAACAAATTATAGCAACACCCCTACATACTGTAAACCAAGAGCTTAGCTTTGTGTTCCCACATTCAAAACCTAAAATTATAGTGTTTATTGACCTCTTCCAGCATGCGTACATTAAAAATAAAGATTTCTGTTTCACAGAAACATTACATCTAAAATTAACAGAAGTAAGGGTAAGGTATTTGCAATATACAAAACCAACAAAGTATTTATAGCGAGCATCTGATGGGAATTTTTAAAAATTAATTAGAAAAACAGAAATCCCAGTAGCATAAAAAAAAGCATACATAAGTAAGGAACAAATATTTCAAAAAAGAGAAAACTCCACAGTGGGATAGTATAACAAGAAAGGCTATTATTATAGGCCTTCCAATAATCAAAGAAATGTAAATTATGTAGAGGGCTTAACCTTGAAAGAACTGCCACCAACCACAGGCAGGGATTTTGTCCATGAGCAGCTGAGTGGCTGGCTGATGGGAATGAGACACAGGCACGATTTCAGAAGTTGCCTTCCAGAATCATGGATTTCTAGGGTTGCTTAGGAATCTTAGATGGTAGCAGTGGGGGAAGTAAGCAACCACATGGACCCGAAGAGCCTTGCATCTCTGTTTATCCCAAAGACACTGTCCTGGGGGAGGCCTCCACAGTCTCAGTGCCTGCCCAGGCCTGAGAAGTTTGGTCTGCTTGCTTATTTAAGACTGGCAAACAGGCCAACTCACCTGTGATAGGCCTCTTGGTCCAGGGCAAAGCTTGACCTACAGGCTGCAGAGTGGCTTGCCATTCATAATTCTGTACACTTCTTCCCTCTCACTGTCTCACTCTTCTGTGCAATGTCCACCACAATGCACAGTAGCATTCACAGCTGAAGGGTCAGTTCTACAGGTCTCAGTGTATCTGGTTGGATCAGTTTCCATTTTGCCCAGCCTCGAAAGGATTGACACTTGGGCATTTGGCTGGGTTGGGTAGGTTTAGCAAGTTAGCATCATTCCTGTTCAGGTTAATCTTCATATTATTATGTGAACATCATCCCCAGGATGCAGAGGATAGCTCTACCTCAGTGGCTAGTAAATGTGGTCAAGAGTAATGAGCCCTGGAGTGTGTTTCTGTGGATTCTCATTGGGGAAATGAGTTGTATTCAGAAAAAAAAAAAATGCCCTGGAGTGCAGAGTACTAGGCCCTTCACTGTATGCCTTACTGGACCAGGGAAGAGGGTAGAAGTCAGACCATCCTTGTTGCCTCTGATGATGAAGTGGGAAGCTGAGACAGAACTGTCTCTGCAGTTTGTCAAGTTTCACACACAGGAAGCAGAGCACCACACTTCAAAGCTGACTTCCATAGCCCAGGCTGGAGAGGCCTCCTGAGAAGATGTCCTCGTACAATGTGGTAGTTGGTGTATGGGGGGTTGGGGGGGAAGGGCAGAGGGGCAGGAAATAAAGCTAGTCAGAGAATGAGATAGCTCCAGGGCCAGGCAAATTTAGAAAACACCAACTCTACTTCACATGCATGGCCTCATTTTTCACTAATTATTATTGCATGTACATGCATGCATGTACACACACACATATATATTACAGATAGACAGACAGACAGATAGATAGATAGATAGATAGATAGATAGATAGATAGATAGATAGATGATAGATAGAGAACCAAATTATAACCTGTTCAGACTGTATACTGTTGCTTGTGTATATGTTTTCAGAGCTCACTGTTTGACACTGGACAACCTATTGTTGAGGTGAGTTTCATCCCTTTACTTCACAAATTGAGGTGACACATACCTACAATCCAATTACTCAGCAACTGGGCTCAGGAGGATCAGAAGTTTAAGGACATCCTTGGATACATAGAGAATTGAAGTCCAGGATGGATTTCAAACCCAAATAAATAGAAGCAGAATGTATTTCAGGGGTTTCCATCAGAGAATTCAACATTCAAGCAAGTTCAGTATTACTTCAGTATTACTTACCTTCAGTATTACTGTGGAAGAAACTCTTGTGTCCATCATTGAGAGAGGAAAGATTTGAACGGTTTTTAATTCATACCATACAATAGAATGTAGTTTGCAAGCAGGAAATTAGAAGTTTTCAGAGCTCTCTGAACAATAAAAGAATTGCTCAGACACTATTCAATCTTTTTGAAATTTAGACAAGGCATTGTCATCTACAAAGTTCAGACTTAAGACCCACACAACAGAGTTACAAGCAATTGAAAAGAAAACAAAAACTCATAATGTTGTAAAACTTGCAATGTTGTAGGTAATTTGTGATTTTTGTGTTGGCCACATCCAGCATGAGATGGAGCCTTCAATCCAGAATTGTACATTCCTGACAAAAACTGAAATAGAAAGGCAGGGTTAAATATGTTATGCAATGCAATGCTGTTCATGTTTATTAAAGTTACACACATACAAAATAACTATATGCACTTTATAAAATTCAAACACAAATAACTATGTTTTGTATGAATGTAGAATGCATGCACCTGATGGGAAAGAAGACTTAGAGTTGAAAGAAAAGATAAAATGGACTGTTAGGTATCTGAAGTCAAACAGCAGCTATGAATGGGCTAAAGATGATACTGCATTGTGAAATAAAATACATTCATGCAGCCTTCTTATGCATATAATCCAAGCCCTCCACTTCACACATAAATTCTAATCCCTTTTAATTCCTGACATAGGTTGCTCCTATATTTGTTTCTTTGTTTCTTATTTGTTAAATCATTTTTCTCCCTTCAGGTATAGGTATATTTTCTCCCATGTTGAAAACAACTCTTACATTGAAATTGTCTCTTCCATTCCCTGCCTTCCTCGCTCATGCCTTTTAAAATGCCCAGCATATACCTTAGATAACCGCCCAGCATATACCTTAGATGAGCACCTTGCATTAGAACTTCATATTTTGGCTTTAGCTATCCACTTAACCTTACCAATTACAACAGCACTCTCTAACATGTGGGGTGACACACAATTGATTTTTTTTTAGACAGAAAGAAACTTCTTTCTCACAATGTTAGAAATAATTATGTTCACTTAAGATATGCCCTTCCCAAGGGCAAAGACTCAGAAATACAATTATTTACAAAATTTGCTCAAGTAATTTCCACAGCTTCCTAGCTAAATTCCAAATGTCTACTTCTCTTCTCATCAACTTTTAATTATTCAGAAACAACAGCAAGTTTGTTTCTCCATTTCCTAGAATATACATTTCCTCTTGTCATCATAAACACAGTACTGCAGCATGGCATATGTCTGTTTCAGAAATATACTCCCAAAATCTTTAAGTTTTATCTCCTGACAGAATCCTTCTTTCCATCATCATGTTCCTTACATTTTTTTAAAATATATGACCAAATACCTAAAATGAAGTCTAGATCTATTTTAGCTCACAGTATCAAGAGGGATCTATCCATCATAGCAAAGGAAGGTGTGGCAACCAAGCTAACACAATGCATGTGATGAGAGTTCACTGCTAATAACCTAGCTAGAGCTGGTAGGGAGCAAAGAGACGAGGTGAGTGCCTATCAGCTAAATTCTTTCTCCATCTGAAGTTCCTAGCCAGATATGATCTTCCCAACAGCCATTAACACCAAGTCACTTTCTTTATATCCTTGTGACCTTCATTAGTGTTCTATATTTCTGTCATATAACATACATTATACTTTATAATCAGAACCTAAGGAATAATGGTTTTTTAGCTACTACAGTACCAGTAGAGACAATTATCTTATTCACCAGAATTCAAGTCACTGTTGTTGGGTTTTCTTTCTTTTTTTTTTTTCATGTGTACAAAGAAGTTGATTGGATTGACTTACAAAATAGGAAGTAGATCATCCAACAGCAGCTGTATGTATACTGAAAAGACAGGGAAACTCATATCTATTCAGTCCAAGAAAATGGAAATTGGAATTCCCTATTGAACACTGAAGAGCTAGAAGCTCTATGAAGTGTTGTTGATGTTGGGTTCATGATGAAAGGCAGAAGAGGCTGAAGTCTGTGAATGATGACAGCAGACTTAGATGTACTCACTCAGGTTGACAAGAGCTTGCCCATGTATTCTAACTAGCTTGCATTTCCACCATTTGCCCTCTGTGCTCTCAATCAATGAAGGGTTCTACGAACTTTCAGAACATGTCTTCCTTTCAGTTATTCTTCCACATGACAATCAGAGCTGAAATTGCTACTACAGACAAACTCAGTCCACTAGTTTCAGACAGCACTCAGTCTGGTTCAATTGATAGCAGCCGCCAAGCATGCTTGATGTTGTACAGTAAAAGCAGGATTGGAACACAGGCTATCTGCCTTTAGAATGTTGACCTTAACAACTATGCTGTACTGTCACTATATCATTATGTGGCAAAACTTTTCCTAAGGAAATTCTTGACTATACAATGAAACAAAAAGTCTTTAAAATGTGTAGAATAAATAGAAAAACATGTGAATAAATTAGTTTTATTCATCTTCCAATGTCTTCCATTTCATCCAACACCCATTATTCCACAGCAGTGCATAATACTGAATAATTTGGTCCTTGGTGTATAAATAATCAAATTAGTAAAATCTTTCACATTCCATACTATTTTATAAAAACTGCTCCCCATTCATTTCAATTTGCTATTAGCAATAAAAATTAATAACAGACTGACTAAACTTTTAATTTACAGGTCTCCTTCATATTCAAAAATGTGTTAAGCACTGTTTAAATATATTTACAAATATATTCTATGATGAAATTTTTTATTTAATAATTCATTTTTAATTATTTTAGACAATGTTATTATAAAAGTCAGGCTGATTTCAAACTCTGATTTCTTGGCCTCAACTTCTCACATACTAGTAGAGGCTTTTTTATTTGGTTTTGTTTTCTTAATCTAGGTTTTTTTTCCCCCTTTTCTTCATTCTTTTCTCATACAATATGTCCTGATTATAGTTTCCCCTTGATCTACTCCTGTGACTTTCTCTCCACCTCACCTCCAATCTTGATCCTCTCACTTTCTGTCTCTCAGAAAATAGGCTTCTCTGACATAACAACAAAACATAAAAAATAAATATAATAAAGTATAACAAAAACGATCATATATAAGTTGAACAAGAGAAACCAACAGAAGGAAAAGAGCACCAAAAGAAGGATCAGGAATCAGAGACCCTCTCATTCACACACTCAGGAGTTCCATAAAAGTATTAAACTGAAAGCTATAATATACATACATAGGACTGGTACAGACCCAGGCAAGGCTTCTGCTTGCTACTTCAGTCTTTGTGAGTGCACATGAGTTTTGTTCAGTTGACGTCGAGGATCTATCTCTTGCTGTTTTCCACCCTACCTGGCTCTCACCTTTCTTCTGCCTCCTCTTCGTCAGAGTTCTAAGGAGAGAGGTTTGATGAAGACCTCCCATTTATTCCAAGGTGTCTCTCTATGTATAATGTCTGGTTGTGCTTCTTTGTATTGGCTCTCATCTACTACAGGAGGAAGTGTCTCTGATGATGGCTAAATAAGACACTACCCTTACTTATAGTAGAGTGTCATTAGACTCATTTTACCAATAGCATTGTTTTTTTTTTTTCTTTTTTCTTTTTCTTTCCTCTCTTTATTAGATATTTTCTTCATTTACATTTCACATGTTATCCAGAAATTGAGCACAGAGAAAAATATTTTATTGGAATGATTAGTTTATAAACATTGGAATTGTTGGTCATTAATGTTCTTTCTATTTGTGTGTGTGTGTGTGTGTGTGTGTGTGTGTGTGTGTCTTTAGCACTGTGAACTGGATAGATGTCTGTGAATTCATCAACCAACCTAAGAATATATATTTACCAATGACCTTTGCAATTTTTGTTCTATACCTCCCCTTCTAAAGTGACTGTTATACTGATTTATTTAGTTTATTTCATTATGTGTTTATATAGAGATGATTTGGAACTATAGACAATATATGATATACAGTGCATTGTTCTACTGGGAACTCCAATGTCTGTTTTTTCCAGGAACTATAATGTTCTTCTAGAAAAGTTGAGATCTATTGTGTTGTGAGATTGTCATTTTAGGAGACAGGCGCCTCCTCTCTTAGTAGTCTGGGTCTTTCCAGATTTCTGAATACTCATACAATGATAAAATTAGTATATTTTTAGATTGAAACATTTTAAATGGATATAGCTAAACTCTAAGCACATTGTCTATTGATTTATTTTTAATAGGGCATAAAATTTTCTGCATGTGAGCTAACTACCCAAATACTTTAGGGATTACTCGATGTCTCACTTAGAGCCCTCCAGTCTCTTCTTGTCTAAGTTACTTTAATACCATTGTTTTAATTTGCCTACTATTTGTATAGCGATGATTAAAATACTAGATATCTCCTTTGTTTGATTATGTTCAAGATATCTTTTAGTAAACCATCACAAGGAAAATGAACTCTGCTTATCCAGAACCCAATGACATTGGTTATCATGTAATTCCTCAACAGACAACAGAACATGACATTATATAAGGCCTAAATAGAGAAAGCTGTGGTATATTGAAATAAAGTGGAGAGGGAATATCAGCAAAGGGGAAGGGGGTGCCACAGTAGCAATGTAAGACGCCAACTTCGGTTACTGGCTAGGTCTATTGAGTGATCTCTGAGCAAATTACTTCAAGTCACCAAACCTGCTTGTTCTTCTGTTTAAAGAGACTAACAATTCCACTTACTTTACAGGGTTGCTATAAAGACTAAATAATTTTATATTTATAGGGTTATTAGAAAAACATCAGTCACATAGTACAACCAAACAAAAGTATTTGATAATAGCTGATTTTGCTGATATTTCATGCCATATTTACTGTATTTGCTGGTTTTGTGTATCAACTTGACACAAACTGGAGTTAACACAGAGTAAAGAGCTTCAGTTGAGGAAATGCCTCCATGAGACCCAGCTGTAAGGCATTTTCTCAATTAGTGATCAAGGGGGAAAAGGCCCCTTGTGGGTGGGAACCATCCCTGGGCTGGTAGTATTGAGATCTATAAGAAAGCAAGCTGAGCAAGGCAGGAAAAGCAGGAAAAGCAAGCCAGTAAGTAACATCCCTCCATGGCCTCTGCATCAGCTCCTGCTTCCTACCCTGTATGCGTTTCTGTCCTGACTTCCTTTGGCTATGAGCAGCAATGTGAATGTGCAAGCTGAATAAATCCTTTCCTCCCCAACTCACTTCTTGGTCATGATATTTGTGCAGGAATAGAAACCATGACTAAGACATTTACCACATCTACTTACTTCTAACTCTAGTTTCATTTGATTCATTATGAAAAGATGACAATAATCTATTGACATTGGTTTTGTGAGAATGTATTCTGTTGGAAACCATAAAATATGACAATGCTAGAAGGAGACCTGATTTTTAAAATCATGGTCTAATTTCATTCTGCAAATGATCTTAGTTACATTTTTTGCTGCTGAGATAAGACACCATGATGAAGGAAACTCAAAGAAGAATTCATTTGACTTGAGGCTCACAGTACCAGAACAAAATAAAGTCCATGGTCATCATAGCAGGAAATATGGCAGAAGTCCAGCAAACATGACATGTGAGCAGTAGCTGAGAGGTCACACATTGAGACAACAACTCTGAGTCAGAAAGTACAACTGGAATGACCTACAATTCTACACCTCAACCATCATCCCCAAAAGACACACCTAATCATAATTCCCAAACAGTTCCACCAACTAAAGATCAGGGATTCAAACATATAAGCCCACAGCAGCCATTTTCATTCAAACTACCACTGTATATATGTAAATTCCAAGTGAGGATATTGCTCTGACCTACTTCATTCTCCAATGAATATTTATTGATTTTTTACTTTATGCAAAGTACCATATATATATAAGAGTTGGAGGGAATTTAAAAATAAATCAGACATGAAATGATTTTGAGCTGCCTACCACTGAATAGTAATGAGGTTCTATACATATGAAGATAAGGGTAGTTGCACTCTCATGGGTGGTGTCAATACCTTGTGAGGAAGTTTCTATTGTGGTAGACCATGATGAGGAAGGACAACACGCAGAAGAAGATTGCTCCAATGTGAGGGAAGCAGATGGAAAGGAAGTTAGTCAATGCAGACTTTAGGAAAACTAAGATCAGATGATAATAGCCAGTCATAATTAATTATATGTAATGTCTTAGGTTTATATTATACTAATTTGAGTAAATATAGTAGCATATTATTCTTAACATTAACCCAAAACAGATACTGATGTCATCCTGTTTTACAGAAGAGCATACTGACTATCAACGGAGTTAGGCGTAATTTCTACATCCCCATAATTGTGTCACTCAGATTGAGAATATAAAATCTCAGTTGACCTCTATAGTGAGTCAAGTTGAAATTAACTTATAATTGTGGATAATTTAAGGTATTTCATTTTAATATTTTCTTCTGCATTGAAACTGAAGAAACTCTACTCTCCATTTACTCACTTGTAAAAGAAACATGGCTTACTTTTTGGCTTCTGTCTAGATCAGATAGGGTGGCTATACAACAACATACCATAGGTAAAAGTTTGAGTCCTAAATAAATGTTAAAATTCACATTACTATCTGAATAATGTCCTGAGCCATGCAAAAATTGGTTAGAGACATTTCATTACTTCAACTCCATGAGGACTGACAGGATTTTCATATAAGGTATCCTCATAGAGGTAGGGATTTTTTGTTTTGTTTTGTTTTTTGTTTGTTTGTTTGTTTGTTTGTTTGTTTTGGGGGGTTGTATCCATGCTCATAGAAAAGAGATGAAGTTAAGAAAGATTGGACATAAAAAAAAATGTTCTGTGATCCTCAGGCTACCTCACTGAGAGCTCTGACACTGTAATTACTCCTTAGAGATCTCCCCAGGAATGATGAGGGTTCCAGCCTTTCCAACAGCATGGGTATAAATCATTGGAAGAAAGACAAGGCTGTAAGATGATGACTTTAGACAGACATAGATTGTTTGGTCTAGCGATTTTAAGGGTAGTTGAAAAATAATGGGTTCTCTGCTGACTGCTCTTCTAAAAATAAATTCTTCACTTTAATGAGTGGCCTTCATTTAAAAAAAAAAAAAAAGCTCATCAAAAAGGCTCATCATAGTTCCTACCACAAATAAAACACTAAGCCCTAAGTTCACAAAAACAAAGTCCATTTACTCCAAACATAAATTGCAGATGGCCATCTGGGGCTGCTTTATCTTCTTGACTCTTCAAGATTAAATAATAATGATGATGATGGTGATAATAGTGTCTTTCTAGATGTGGCTTCCTTTTTCTTTGAGGCTTTATCATCCTTTTCATTTATGAACATAAGGAAAAGAAATGGTAAAGAAAGGAATCTCACAGGAGACTCCATGGCCCAAGATTGAAGTAGTAGATATTACTCTTACCCTCATTCCAAGCTGGTGGGGGAGGGGAACTTCAGTAACGTGACAAGACTAACTAGAAAGAGAAAATGTAGTGAGACTGGACATCCAGAAAGACAAACACATTTAGAACTTTCTTTATAAACCATTTCTCTGCCTTTTTTAAACTACCATTGTATGCCTTAATCCCTTAACATAAAATATGTAAACTATGTAATAATGAATGAAATATCTAATATCTAAGATGAGGTGGATATAACAGGTGATGTAGACAAATGTAAGAATAGTGGGGAAGTAGGATCAAAGAGATTGACAAAACCCTAAACTTTATTGTTGTTTTGTAACCTTGTCAATTTTTTTCTCCCAACTATTATATTTTAAAATTATACTTTAAGCCTTTTGATCTATTTCATTAATATTTCTTTTCAAAATATAGCTCTTTTCTTTTTTTTTTGGTTTTTTTTTTAGCTCTTTTCTATTATTATTATTTCACTTAGACACCTTTGTCTTTGGGGCCAGGTAGTTAGAGAAAGACTTGAATGAACTTGCAGTTAAAATGATTTCTTAACCTACTTCAGAGAGCTCTTCAGTACCAACAGGATAGAGATGTGTTTTATAGCACAAATATCATAACTTTATGTTCATAAAATTCCAAAATTTAAACATTTACTCTAAATGTAGCATTTGTAAAAGGAACACAGCTTCCTTTTTGGCTTGTATCTAGATCAGATGGGGTGGCTATACAATAACATACCATGCTGGCATGCTTATTTTCTCAGCCTTCTGTCCCTAAACATCCTTATGTGTCTAATATAATACTCTGACACTTTCTATCCTACATTGGGTCACTCCAGTATGTTCCTCTTCCAGCTAGAGTCTGCGATATAAATAATCACATATAAGACATGTAGGGGTTATTTCTTTATAGGTACCAGAAATATCAAAAAGAAAATGGAAAAACTCAAAGGCTATTACATATCTTTCTGCCTGAATAGATTCCAATGCCTTGTGAATAGAGATAGCCATTCTACTGCATCCTTTATTCTTCTCATCTGTAGACCAAGAGTGGTGAGCCTCATCAAACAGAGTGGTTGGGGATGATTATTCATTGGCACAAATGTGACTGATGCTTGTTTTAGGGACTCGCCCATCTAATTCTTATATACTTAAACTGCAGGTTGTGTGAATCGTTGTCACCTGCCTCCCATTCTATAGATAATAAATGTTTTAAATATGTCAAAGTCCAAAATGATAGTATTATGACCAAGGGTAGGGTCTTATGTTGGCTAGTTTTTTGTCAACTTGACATAAATTAGAGTTATCTGAAAGGAGGAGTGAACACCAATTGAGGAAATGCCTCCATATGGTCTGGCTATAAGAGATTTTATTAATTAGTTATGTGGAGAGCAGCCCATTGTGCATGGTGCCATCCCTGTGCTTGTCGTCCCTGGTTCTATAAGAAAGCAGACTTAGGAAGTCCTGAGGATCAAACTAGTAAGCAGCATTCCTTCATGGCTTCTGCCTTAGCATCTGCCTCCAGGCTCGTGCACTGTTTCAGTTCTTACCCCTGACTTTTCTCAGTGATGCGCTGTTATCTGGATGTGTAAGCTAAAATAATTTTCCTTCCAAACCTCTTTGGTCACGGTGTTTCATCATAGGAATAGGAACCTTAATTAAAACAAATATGAATCCTATTCCCTTGCCTGGAAATTATACTTTAGAATATAGTGACAGTTGAAGATGATCTACTCAAGATCATTTAACATATCCTTGTTGTGAAAAGATCGTTGTGCATCATGGAATAGGAACCTAAGTGAGATTTACAAACAGCTTTTCCAGACGTGTACTAGTTATCTGAGAGCTATCAGCAACAGTTCATCTATTTACTCAAAAGTCCCCTGCCTTTTCCAACATTGATATTCAAAACAGTAATAACTCATACAACTAAAATTATATCAATACACTCAACTTAGTGCCGTCTTGTTTCAACCTGTGAGTCAATGACCTCTTCGGGGTCAAACAAGCCTTTCACAGGGTTTGCATAGCAGATATCATGATATCAGCTATTTATATTACAATTCATAACAGAGGCAAGATTATAGTTATGAAGTAGTAACAAAATAATTTTTTGGTTGGGGGTCACTAGAACAAGAGGAACTATATTGAAGGGTCTCAGCACTAGGAAAGATGAGAACCACTGACTTAGTGTATTAATTATTCTGTACAACCCCAACAATAAGCATTAAAATGACTTAATAGAAACTGAACAAACTTTGATGCTGTAAAGTTTAATCAATAAGAAAACTTAAGTTCATAGGAATTATTTTTTAAATGTAATTCACATATAATTTATTTGATTAAAGAAGGAGTATTGTCTCTAGTATATTATTAGTATTTTCGAATTTTCCTGCTCCTAAAACAAAACATTCAGTGCATTCTCAATGGCATACTTGCAGATAACAGAGGAATACGTGTTCTATCACTACAAACCATTCCTTTCTTGTCAGCAATTCTTTGGATTTTTTTCACATTTATTATTTTATTTAGTATTTTATTTCTCAGAAGTTAGTGTCACTTATCACCATATATATTTACAGAGAAATATATTCAGTGATTCTTACTGCCCGAGAAGAAAACAAGGTTTAAATTATCATATTATCTTCTATAAACTATTTTGATCAACTGTGCTGTAGAATGAGATAGCCCTGTGGGTGATAAGAGATTTTCATTTTCTCTCCCTTGACTAGAAACAATGCTTAAATAAAGACTCAGTGTAACCATGTGCCATGGTCAACATAAGAGCTGGCATGCAGACTGAACGGGAAGCATGTTTCTATCAAATTGTATTTCCATTAAACTAATGAGAGGCCTGCCAAGGAACTGAAAGAGGCTCTTTGGAGTCAGTGTGCTATGCATGGTAATCCCCCACTCTTACCATTAGTCTAGTGATCTGCTCACAACCAAAACTTCTTCGTGACTCCCTATGAAGAGTAGAAAATAAGGAGGTAGGGAAGGAGCTGTAGGCTTTAGTTTCAATTGACACGGAATTTGTCACTTGGTGAGAGTTTAGCAAACATTTGCTTTTGTTGATGTGTTTAAATTTTCCAACAACAGTCCATCAAAATGAACACTTTAGTCAACAAGAGGAACATCTGATCACTTTCATTCAAATAGACATATTTGCAGTTGCATAATTAATTGCAGAAAATAAGCAGTTCTTCCTGGGCCACTCACTATTTAGCAGATAACTGTGCTCTAAATTGCCTCCATTCTCAAAGATGGACAATAGATCTTGTCTTAACAGCATAGAAGGAAGACAGATCCAGGTGGTGGCTTTACAGTCTGCAGTCCCATGGAACAGATGCTGATAAATGTAACTAGATGTTTCCAATGGAGATTTCTGAAGTCATGACCTCCATGGCCAAGGAGCAGTGTTTATTACTAACCACTTTTCTCCTACTCTCTCTACCTTCCTCTCATCCTCAGCTTTCTGATGCAAATGAAATATTCATTTTTTCCCACTCCTAAGCCAAATGTTTCCAGATGTTCTCTGTTACATTGTGGATCAGGCCTAGGCAGAGGTTAAGACCCCCTCCCACAAAATGAGAGCAGTAAGAGATCAGGTAGATATTGCCAATTAGTACATGTCCAATAATGACTGATTTTGTTCAATTCCAAATACTCCAACATTCCCTAAATAAGCCAATATAATAGTCACATGACCTATATCTACATCTCATTACTTAATTTTTGGCTAATAATAGATACTACAGTTCTTTCCTTGGCACAACTATGAATTTTTAATCCAAAAAATATTATTTAGTATTGTATTTGTGAAAATGGACCCAGTTCTTATGAAGCAAACACACTGAAGAGGATACAGATATACTTGTCATGTGGAAGGGAAAGGAAAGCACGTATAAAAACAGATATCATAAAAAGTGTTATAGAAAGCTCAAGAAGAAGGAAGACCAAAGTGTGCGTGCTTCCGTCCTTCTTAGAAGGAAAACAAAATACCCTCATAAAACACCCTCATAGAAACAGGGGGAGGGAGGATAGGATAGCAGGTTTCAGGCAGGGGTCCAGGAAAGGGGATAACATTTGAAATGTAAATTTTAAAAATATCCAATTAAAAAAAAAAGGAAAAATAAAAGAGGGAAAAAAGTGTTATAGAAGAGACACAGACAGGAGATCATTTCTCATTAAGAACTGATAGGAGAAAACACAGTCAGAAACTGGTATTGCTTTAGAAATGCAATCAGAAATGGCTCCAAGTAGCTTTTTGGCTGCCTCAGAAAGGATGGATAGGATTTCAACAGGATGAAATGTCCACTCTGTGATGCAATTAAATAATAAGCGTGGCTTGCTAGGAAATGGTCAGAATGTCCACCGAAGTACAGGGCTTGTGGTGACAGGTCGTGAGCACTGAAGCTGGACCAAGAAGAACCTGAAAACCTATCAGTGTTCACCCACATCTAACCTGCATCACACACAAGGAAACTCGGCCACACGGAGATTAAGCACCTACCCCATGTCACATAGATAATGGCTGAGCCAAGATACCCTGACCTCTTCAACTTTCCAAGTTGATTCACTTTACATTACCTAAGACTTGGAGGTAGATAATTGGTGAAATCGAATACTGTACTAAGGTGTTTTTTTTTTCTCTGTAAAGAGTGATTTGACACTAAAACTGAGCAGCAGAGAATGATGGTGAGGGACACAGAAATATGACTTTAAAAGCTTTATAAGAGGGAACTGAGGATGGAAGGAGCTGAGATAGAATAAATGGAGCTGTGACCACCTACCTGGGGCAGGGTAGTAGGGTTTGATGCCTGGATAGGACAGACAGACAGAAAGATTAACAAACCCAAGACTACAGAAGACAGTTGAGAAACAAAATGTGAAACAGGACCCAAAATGCTCTGCAAATGCTATTGAGAACCTCTTCTGCTGAAAACACCAAATAAAGATAGTATTAACTATTATACTCTTATCATACTCTGCCACTTCAAACTAATGGCATTACCATTTTCCTCAAAGTTGTTAAAAGAAATAAAATATAATATAAGAGAAAGAACACAAAAAATCATTTTTCTGATTTCACTTTGTTCCATAATATAACTAACTGGGAGCGTTACCTGGGTAAGGTCTAGGATCCTTTCTATCTCTCATGACTGTGGATGTAAATCAGATATAAGAGGGAGCACAGAGGCCAAGGGCTACCAGTTAAAAAGAAGAGTCAACCTACGACAGGATTCATGCGCATAGCTTTGGAGTTGAATGGTGCATAGCTTTAGAGAAGATGTTCTCCTGCCTGAGCTCAAGGAGAAATCTGCTTGGCTGTTCTTCCCTGAATTCTAGTGCTAAACACTTGGCTTTGAAGGTACTAAAAATGACTCTACAAAAATGTGATTTAGCAATATATTCCTGTGCCGAAAGGTCCCAAAATAGCGCACTAGAGGCAGGAGGTTGCCGGGATACATGTCCTTCTTGACAGTGTACTCAGCAAGTCACCAAGAATTCAGCTTCTATAGGCCGTAAGGCCAGAAGTCAATCAGGGGATTGCCTCGAGCCTGTAAGTACCCCTGAGAAGGCCTTTTTTTTTTTTTAACCACATCATCAGTGCTTTATGACAAGTATCTATGGATAATCAAGGCTATATAACAGCCCTCACATACCACATTCCTCCATGAACTGAGTCACCAGGCAGATCTCCAAACAGAAAAATGTCTGAGTATTTTTGTTTGTTTCAGAGCCAATGCAGCATAGAATAATATGATGACTACATCTTTCAGTATCAAATAATCAATTATGCAGAATGGTTCATTAACAATAACTACTGAAGTCAGTGGCCAGGGTCATCAAAATGCAGCTCATCTGGGCTTGAATGCACTGACCCCACCCACTCTCCTTGTCAAGAGATATCAAGGAACAGATTCATCAGGAGTAATGGCCAGATGTTTGCTTGTTAATGGTCCTTACAGAATCACAAACGTGGTGAGCACGGGGCATTTAATCTTGTCAATTTTTGTGACAGAAAACATGCTTAATTTACCATAAGCATTGCATAAATCAGTGCTCTTATTTGGACAAACCAAACCAGAAAATAGGATGTGGTCTATTTGCACAGTGAGTCAAGCTTGATCTTTTGTAGAGCATGATGAACTGATTCTGTTTTTGACATCATTATAATAGTGTTGGAAACTAAAGCAAGCACCTCTCAGACTACACCCCAACTTCTAATATGAACGAAGAAGTGTATAAAAGTGAACAGTAATGGAATATGTCCTTATTCTTTCAGTCTGGCCTTGAGCTACTCCATACCATAGCCCTCTCTTACCTACTTCTCAACAGGTTCTGCTATTTTCAATACTCATAAATACCTTTGCATTTAGTCATATTCTCGGGCACCCCAAATGCCATAAGACTGTGAGTCATTAAAATGATAAGGGATGAGTATGCATGTCTGCATGGTTGTGTGTGTGTGTGTCTGTGTGTGTGTGCATTTCCATACAGGGTATTCCTAGCCAACACTAGCCATTATAGTTTATTCCTCTCTAACTATGATGTGCCTGAGTCTACATCAAACACAACCATGCTGCAAGCTTATCTTCTTGTTCCTTCTAGTTCTTATATCTTCAATCATGTCAAGCATGCTAAATGTGTCAGCTATGTTGCAACATCATCACCTGTGAAAATATACAAAATCCTCATAAAGGTTCCAGCAAACTTAGAAAAGAAATTAGAATCCTAAACTCAAATTAGAGCCTGGGATTAAAATTCAGCCTCCTGCCTGCTCTGTGACTAAAATAAAGTATTTAACCTCTTTGGGACTCAGATTCTTCATATATTAAATTCTTATAAAGAGCAAGGAAATCGTATGTAAAGAGTTCTACATGTTACCTGGCACGCAGGAAGGACTCAAAAGAGATTTTTTTTTTAATTTTTCTTTTAGAATGGATCAACAAAAACAAGAAATCATAGAGTCTCCTTCCCAGTCCTCCCTGTTCCTCTTTCTGTTTTCATCTCGGTCTTTGTTTTTCTGTTATCTGATTCTCATGAGTGTACACATACGGGTATAATGCTCAAACATTGAAGGATTGAAAAGGAAATGAAGTACAGAATCTGGAAAGAAATAAAATAAGCCTATGATTGACCTGAAGAAAGGTCTTGCTTTAACATTATCAGAATTGTGTCAATCTGGCAAACATGCAGGCATGAAAGTGTTGAAGCCGTGTTCTATTATCCCTTACTGTATAACTCACACATTATGCTCCACAGCCCTGAATGTAATATATGCTTATTTTAAGCAGTGCAACATTTAATTTATTGTCTTCCTTATTACTATTATTAGCTGTGTTTTGTTACCATTTTTATATCAGAAGACATATCTTTAACTCATAACTTTTGCTAAAACTCAGAGTTTTCTTTATGGAATCAAATTAGGAGGCTGTTTCATGTTTTAAATGAATGCATTTTAAATCATTGTGCTTTAAAATGAATGCTGTTCCAAAACTATAATAGAGGCATCATAGAGAAGAGGAGACACTACAAGGAACTGAAAGAGAGTGTACAGCAGTGGTTTCCAACCTCCCTAATGCTGAGATCCTGTAGCTATGCTACTGTTATAAATAACAAAGTAAATGTCTGTGTCTTCCCATGGTCTTAGGTGACACCTGTGGAAGGATCCTTTGATTCCTAGGTGGGGGTTGCAAACTATAGGTTGAGAACCATTGATGTATAGTTCCATAAGTCACTTGTTTAAAGTTAAAATTCCTCAAAATCTTGCAGTTACTACCAAGAACACTGAACTGAAGCAAGAGGGAAGAGTGGAGCATCATTTGCCTGTACATTTGCATCTCACTGTGAGATAAGAGCTGCATGCAAATTCCCAGAATTTCCCACTTTCCGCAGAAACATTCATTCTCCAACTGCCCAAGTCTGACAGAATCAATCTATGGTGTCTCATCTCCCCCTAAACTTTATGCATCAGGATCTGGTGCTGGTGTGTGCCTAATGTTTCCATTTTATCCTCTTACTGATTGACCATACTAATGGCTGCTATTGTGGGGGAAAAAAGAACTAACATGCTGTAAGAGATGCGGATAGGAGAAGATGAAGACAAGAAAAAGGAAGACAGAAAAACCCTTAAGTAAATATATATATATATATATATATATATATATATATATATATATATATCTCACAGGAATTGCAGCAGCAGTACATAAAGCTAAGGAAAATTTGACTGTGCATCTATTTATTTGGCAAGTTACAACAAAATGTCATTATGGAACTTTTGACTGTGCATTCTTAAATTTAAACTTACAATGCTGGCACTAAATAGCATTATCCTATTTATATAATCAAACAGCAATCCCTAATGGAGTTCTACAAATCTCATCTAACACAGTGCCATTAACTGTATTGGATCATCAAAAATTGGCACCTGTGTCTATGCAGTGGCTCAGTCCAAGCTATTGTTGAGTCAGGTTGAGTGCTGACATGTCCCTCCTTGGCCCCAGTCAATGAGGTTCATCGCCAGCTTCTCCAAACTGAGCTGAAATCCATTTAGGCTGCCTGGAGCTCTGCAGCCCACTTCTCCTCACCTCTGTCTGTCATCTTCACTCTATGCTCATGCAGTCCCAGCCCATGGGTCTAGCTGACTTTTATGGATTCTCGCAGCTCTGGCTTGTGTGTGTCCTTCTCAGAGGAGCCACCCCTGACCCAAGTCTTGTTTAAGGTCCCTTTCAGATTCTTTCATGACATCATTATATTGACTTTAGAGTAATTACAAATACTTATTCCATAGCTTTTTGTATAATTCTTTTTTATTTTTATTTTATTAGATATTTTCTTATTTTACATTTCAAATGCTATCCCAAAAGTTCCCTATACCCTCCCCCTGCCCTTCTCCCCTACCCACCCACTCCCACTTCTTGGCCCAGGCATTCCCCTGTATTGGGGCATATAAAGTTTGCAATACCAAGGGGCCTCTTTCCTGATGATGGCCGACTAGGCCATCTTCTGCTACATACACGAGCTAGAGACACGAGCTCTGGGGGTTCTGGTTAGTTCATATTGTTGTTCCATCTATAGGGTTGCAGACCCCTTCAGCTCTGTGCTTTGTTCACCACCTGACCTTGAGCAACACAAAGGCAGTGGATACCTTTTTCCCCTTGCCACACTATATCCCCAAGACTATTATAATATTCAAAACAAATATTAATGATTTGGTGAAACAATTCATTGGCAAATTCTATTACTCCTCCTTATCCAGGCAGATATATTTCTACATAGCTGTACCTCTTTATTAATCAATACCTTTTCATAACATGTATTATATTCCAGGCTTTGTGACAAACATTCCACACACCTGATCTTTATGACAACATTGTATGGTGATAGAGTCATAATCACTGCCCCACTTCACAAATAAGGACACTAAGCGTCTGTCGCTACAGCTCAGTTGGCAGAGTACTTCCCAAGCATGCATAACATGGTGGCTCATGCCTGTGATCACAGCATTGAGGAAGGAAATATAGAAGAAACAGAGGTTCAAAGTCATCCTCAACTGCATGGTGAGATTGAGGATATCCTGGTCTATATGAGCCACTGTCCCTAAACATACAGACAAACAGGCAGGCGGGCAACAGATGTAACTGTATCTTTTATTTTCCTGATGTAATTGTTGTCCCTGAGGCTCACTGCCTCTGCCTATTCATCTAGACCTGGGCCTAGTCTTGGAAGCTTCTAGCATCCACACAATCTAATCTGGTCCTAGAATGTTATAGCCTCTGAGACTTACTGGTGAATAAGCTCACCTTTTCTAGTTCTTTCTGAGCTCTGAACCAACCTGTTCTGCCTCAAACTCTTCTCCAAGCTGACTGATTCAATCTGGCTTCTCTCTCAGCCTCTGGCTGAATTGCTCTTCTTGGCTTCATACTAACTCCAGCAATCTGTTCTGATCTGGTTCCTTCTCATGCTCTGCCTTCACCTATGGTTAGCTTGTTTTTTTTTCTCTGAAACCCATCTCTCTATAACTGTTCTGATAAAACTACCTTTCTCTCAATTAGACTTTCAAACATGGCTCCTTCCTTCTACAAACTAACTTTACCGTCACTGTTTAGAACTAAAGGTGGGTACTAAGGGTGTGTCTGTATTTCAGCCAAAGGGATTAAGGGTGTGTGCTAAAGGTAAACCATACCACAACTTGAAATAGATTTTTTTCCCAATAAACATCACAATCTCAGAGTTTACTACATGATCAAATATCCTGCAATAGACAACCAGACAAAGGAAACATTGCCACTAATGATGGCATTTTGTAAAACTGAGCTCCGAGGTAAATCTTTCAAGATTCTTGAAAAGGTCCCTGTAGTGTCCCCTGTAGGAAATAGATGGAACTGCATGGGGTTAGTCAAGAGAAAGGAATAATGAATGCCTCTTCTGTTAACTCAGCCACATTTGCTGTCCATGCTTTCTGTGTTGACCCAAGGAAGCAGGATCTTTCTGACTTGTCTTTTCCACTGGCCATCTGTATTCCACCTCCATGCAGAAGAAGGGTAACTGTACCGTTTCCACAGCATAAGGCATGGGTGAGGATGAATTTCGGTCTGCAGTTGTTTGAGTTTATTTACTAGTTTGTTTGTTTGTCTTTAATGGCAACACAGAAGATTTCTCCTTTCCGGTCTTTAAAACTGGATCCCTTTCTTGGCAGCCTTGCACACTAGCAGTTTTGGGTGACAAAAAAACAGCTATGTGTATGTGCCAGGATTCACACCAGAGAACGGGAAACAGTAAAGTTTCTAAGGGAAATTAAATACACTCTGCTTTGGCTTAAACTCAAACAGCAAATGATGTTTAATTACATTTTTAAAGGGCAACCCACTCTCCAACCATAGAATTGGCTCCATCTGAAACCTCACCTATTAAGAATCCCACAACAACCAACCGCTCTGTCTTATAAATACACCTGCAGGCCTTTGCTCCTCTGAAACTGTTCCCTTGGTGACAAGTCTGTTCCCTGGGAGACAACTGATGCATTTCCTCCCCATGTCACTCATGTCACTGACTTTAATCAGAAGGAAAGCTTCCACTCCTCCACTGGTATAAAAAGCAGGACACCGTCACAGCTTTCCTGGGGGGTGAAAGACAGGTCTGTTGTGAAAGCAAAGCAAAGCCCTACTGGTATAAAATGATAAGGATCTAAGCAGGTGGCAGGGGAAGTACATCTGCATGCTCCTGTCCCTTCGGGCTGGTTCTTTGCTGTGTCCAGCCTCTGAGTAAGGAGGAGTGGAATGAATACAGTGCATAGAAATGCCACCAATGAGGACAATTCCTTTAGATTCCCCTCTTTTCTGAGGGGACAGTATTTAATAGTCCTGGGAGGAACCTTTACCTGCTTAGCCAGTTTATGGAATCAAGACTTCTTTTTTATATTAATCTACTTATGTAGGATGGTTTAACTGCAGTCTGTAATATCCTTATCTGGCTCTGGGTTTTCTTAGACTTATTAAGTGACAGGCATTTCAAGGGGCAAAATAAGCAATTAGAAAACTTTGAAGTTACCAGAATAGTCTTTACAGTACAATCATTCTTTCTCAGCTTTCCTACAGATGATAAAATGATTGGGCCCACAGGGTCTGGGAAACAAAATTGATGTCTATCTAAAACTAGATAACTTTTTAGCCAGAATTATTAGAAAGAAAAGACACATCTTAGGTTACTTCGACCATGTTCTGAAAGCTGTGCATTTCTGTACAGCTCATTTTAGGTAGGCACCTGGGACATATGTCAGCTTTCTAAATTAATCATGCCTTTCCAACACCACAGATGAGGATCATTTTAATTTTAACAGTGCATTTTGATGCCTTGATATAGCTCATTTTAATCACTGAAGCCACTAAAACACGGGATTTTAAAACTCAGCATGTACCAGATAAGAACACTGATTTTTGTTACTGAACACCTCGTAAACTTAATCTTTCAGAGTATTACATGGGAGAGGTTTCAGACTTCTTTTCCAAATTTCTGCCATGAGTTTTTTCTTCGTGTCTTCTCCATGAATAGTGCAGGAAAGAGTGAGACATTGCCACATAATAAGACTTGGGAATCCAAGAGGAAGAGCAGGAATAGGAATCATTATCCAGGATCTAATTCGTATTTGGGGATCCTAGGTGTTATATCCAGATACTCGGGCACGAAGGACCAGTACTCCATCCTTGTGCTATGCCACTAGCCTGCTTATCCAACTATACTGAGCCCTCAGGACCTATCTCTTCCCAGACTATATCCCAGAAATTTTTATATCATCCCTGGATGGTCCTCTACAGTAGTTAATACTAATGCAGCACTCAGATCTCCCAAAGTGAAGTCAGTGACACAGAAACCACGCTTTGATCATTCTATCTTGAGAAGAAACAGTATATTTGCTATCTGGGTTTTCGTTCTATAGCTACCTACCAAAGTCACAACAGTTATTAATAGTCAAGTGTTATGTGTTCAAAGTAATGCAGGGGCATAAATATTTTGACCATTTTTTGTAATTTGAATCTTCATTTGCTGATCATTGCGATGGATGTGAAATTCATAAATAAATGTGAAAATAAAATCAACTCCAGTAGTTTTTAATCTCTGGGGAGAATAGCATAAATTCAAATTCTCTCTAGAATTTTACTAAACATACTGTTAGGTCATTTTTGTCATGATAGAAAACACACACACACACAGGATAATAAACCCTCAAAGATAATTAATGTAAATAAACTTCTCTTCATAGTTAAGTACAGAGTTATGTGTTTTTGAGAGGATCGGCACAGACAGTGGATTTCTAGAGTGAAAGAAAGAGACATGCTCAACAAAGCATGAAGACAGCTATGCTCCAGGGCCAGCTCGTGAGAACAGTCCAGAAACTAAAATTGGAGTAGAATCACAAAACCTTAACATGTTTGCCTCTGGGTTACACTGCAAGTCAATGTAAATGATAATCACAGAGTGTGAGTCTGGGGCCATGGAACAGGAGGGACTCGGACTGTTGTCTGGTTGTAAGGAGTCACTGGTGGTAAGAGAATTCACAGCTGGATAAATTCAAGAAAAAGAGAAGCCCAGAGCTGATGACAATTATGAGAATGGACACCATTCAAGTCACCTTGTAGAAGCAGAGACGGACGTTCCAATGTAATTTATGCTATAGGTGGTGCATGCATTATGAATTGATCTTCAGCTTAATATGCTTCTTGTGACTCTTGGTTAGGTTGAGTTATGTGGAACCCACCCATGGAGAGCAAAGAGCAGATACAGAACATTTTGTTGGCTCTGCTCATATCTGAAGGTTTTCTATTATCTTTTACTGTGGGTAGTAATTCACTACTTTCTGTTTGAGCTATAGAAAAAAATCACTTTGTGGTCTCTTCCATTCTTAGAGTACCCTATTCAGTAGACATTTGTCCATCAACTTGAAGATATAAAAAAATGTGAGCTGAAAGTCAACCAAAGAGTTAAACGTTGACATTACGAGCTCAAGTGGGGCCCATGCCTACCTGGTTCTCTGGCCTCCAGTTTTGAAAACTTTTTAATAAGCACAAAGGAGAACAGAGAAAAAAAAATAGAAAGAAGAGCAGTGATTTACCCCTAAGTCTGTCAAGTGATGAGAGGAAATTTGTCTGTGTAAAAGGGCATTGTACATATTAGTCTCCTGAGAAAGATCTGTGGGTCTGAGTGGGCAGAGGAATAAGAGGATTCTCAGGCTCTTCTTTAACACCTGGAGTCACCAAATGTGCTAGGGTAGCTCTGGTACCCACAGGACAGGTACAGTACAGCAATCCAGTTAAACATGTTGAGGATTGCTGGTTCAAACTGCTGGCCTGAGTTCCGATCAAGCAATCTCTTTCAGGTCTTGTGTCTTCAAGATAGCCTCCTCACAGGGTCTACTTGCTAGACTTATGAGAATTTAATAGTCAACCCGTCAGATTGTTTGGTATCTGCAATTAAACTAAAGCTAGTTTAAAAGAGAATGGTAGATGCAACCACTCCTGAAGCCAAAATGACCAAAAATGCTTTTGAGTCCCTGTAGGCAGCCTTCTGAGAGGTTATAGTAATGAACCAAAAGCATGACATTTATAGGCATTGCCTTATTTGAATTAAACCTCCCACCCCCAGTATGCCAGATTCAGGGTCTTTGCACACAGGAAACATAAGTGCTTTCCAGTAGGAATTTTGCCTCAGTATTTTAGGTAAGACCTAAAGGCAAATGTACTGGTTATATTCATTACTGATGTGGCGAAATGGCCAAACAAATCAATTTCATAGAGGAAGGATTCATTTGATCTTGTACAGGGCACAGTACATCTTGGCAGGGGAGATATGGAATTAGCACATGAGTCTTCTGGTCATCTGGTCACCTTGAATTCACAATCAAGAAGCAGAGAAATATGAATGTTTCTGCTCAGCTCATATTCTCTTTGATGATCTTTCCAGGACTCCAGCCCACAAAACATGGTACCTAGAAGTTAGTGGGACTTACCACTCAGCTAAAAGAATCTAGACAATCCCTCCCAGGCATGCCCAGAACCCTGTGTCTTAATTGATTCTTTTATCTTGTCAAGCAGACAGCTAATTCTAACCATCACAACAAGAGAATCAAACAAAGTTAATATCCTTTTACATTATGGATGTGATAACAACCAAAGGAGCAGGTGATTGAAATAATACAACTAGTTGATGAATAGAGGATTCTGAACACAGAAGCACCCTGAGGACCAGAAGCACACAAAGAAACATTTTCTGAGTGACAAACATGGCTTTTTGAGAAAAAATCATAGCAAAAATCCAAGCTAATTAACATTAATCAATATCTCCATATAGGTTATGAGAAGGGTGAAAAAAAAATGCTACTCATTCTCTACCTAACTGATGAAGGTACTTAACAGGAAAAAAAAAAAAAAAACAGAAGTAGCAAGAACACTGCTGGCTTCTAGGTGTGTTGAGCTAATTGGAACAACACTGAATATTGAATAGACTGCTCTGTCTGCCAGGGGCCATATTTTGACACCCAGGAATATAGCTGCTAATGTGAATTCAGGCAGGGAGAGCAGACTTACTTCAGTCCCTTGAGGAAGAGATACAAAGTGAGGGGAAGATACAGTTCATCTTTTTGACAGACTGATTCTGATCGTGCCGTCCAAAGGGTTAAGCAACAGTGGCATGTTGAAGGGGGAAAAAAAATCTGCCCAGGAAATAATTAATTTTCACGGCTGTATGGTACTTCCAAAGGTTGCTTCTGTAATAAAATCAGGATGCCACTTTATTATTACAGTGGAAGTAATTTTATTTACTTTTTTCCGTTAACACATACACACAGGGCGGTGAGAGCAATCAGCCGCTGCACTTGTTAGCTCACTGATTAAATGTGTTGTCGCCTAACTCTGAACTAATTAAAGAGAATTGAAGCTGTTTGTGCATTATCCAACACAGTATTAACTCTGTTCAGTGAGGTTTGGGGCTTGCTTACTCTTTCCTCTCCCGTATATTTTGAAACTCACTTTCCTTTTCAGTCACAATTTCACCAGTGTTAGAATATCCTGTTAGGAACCATCTTTGAATCTTTGGGGTGTGTTATTTCTATTAGAAGCAATTTGCATTTCTTGCCATTTGGCGGTGGAGTAAAACCATTATAGGAAGCACTAGAAAACTGTAGAAGCCAGAAATGCAAAATTAAGTCATATAAATTTTAATTAATTTCTCCCCTACAAGATGCTCCTATCTGTGGATGTGCTCTATGTGTACTAAATTATAAATGACGTAATCCAGGAAACATTGTCACCACTTCCTGGTAGGAAGAATCTGGCCTTAACACTAACCCTTACAGCCTACTATGTGTCTACATCTGTACTTCATAATCCAACTCTGTCTATTGTAAATTGAATAAGCAGAATTTTTTATCTCCAAGGTACATAGGCTGCTTTTTCCAATGCACTAGGTCAGAAACCTATTTTTTTATGCCTTATGTTAGTAGAAAAGCAACTTTGCATGTTCAGTGGTATAGAAAAGAAACTCTGGGCATACTTAAAGGAGAAAGGAAAGGAGGGAAGAAAGGAATCACAGAAAGAGAGGGGAAAGGGAGGGAAGAAGGAAAGGAGGAGGAATAGAGCCCTAGACCAAAACCTGAACAGCCCTCCTGTGTGGAGTGTATTGCACCAAGTGGGTTGTTTCTCCTTGTTGTTTTTGTTTTTGTTTTTCCCCAAATGATACGATCATTCACTTAAAATAAAGCAATGACAACTTCAATCTTTGTATTGTGCAGTGTTCTTAATGCTTTCAATGTTTCTATGCTATCCAAAAGCTAGTTTTGACAAAGGAAAGGGCATAAGGTATTCTGGGATGTTTCTAAGACTTCCAAGTGAAAGCAGTTTCCAGTTTAGAAAAAGGATAAGGGCTCAGAAGTCTTGGATTGACCCACTCTGATTATCAGGGAAAGAGGTGGGGGAAGCCTGTGCATTAAATTACTGGACAGTCTGTCATTTAAATAGGACAGATGTACAAGGATGAGACACATCTACTTTTAGGCAAGGCTGATTTAGTTTTCACAGCACAAACCAGCCAATTGCTTTTTCAACCCCGCTGCTCATATTGACTTCAAATCGTATGAGATTTGAAAATTACAATCCATTTCAACTAAACAGCCTTGACTAAAAAATTGGACTTAATTCTGGTGGACTGTAAGGCACACACACACACACACACACACACACACACACACACACACAAAATGAGCATGGAGATATGAAATGGAGTAAGTGTGAAATAAATGTTTCACGGACAGTGGTAAACATACTCATGGCGCTGACTTTCTTCTTTTGTTGTTGTTTTTAACCTTTTTCTGCTGAGACGTATTTCTACATTTTTATAAAGCAACTCTGTAATTTGATTGATACAGAAATACAATGTGTAATAATCACATCAGGGTAATAAGCATGCTTACGCAGTCAAGCAGTAATCATTTTGTCCTGGGAATTCAGTATGCTTCATTTCCAATTCTTTTGAAGTACTGATTATTTTCACTTATTGTAAAATTAAATACCATGGTAAAGAAAAATCAGAAATAAGCCTCCTGTGTATGTTGTTGTTCTTGTTAAACTTTGTTGGTGGTGGTGGTGTTGCTGTTGTGTTGTTGTTGTTTTTATAGGACTGGCCCTCTTGCTCAAGCTAAGCAAATCCTCTACCACTGAGCTCAGCCGCAGTCTTTCCTCTTTCTATCGCCTCCACACCTGATCTGCCCAGGCCTAGTCACCTCTATTCTCACCTGCCCTCCTGTGAGATTGACTTCTAAGTCTGAGGGCAGCCAGAGCTACAGAGTGAGATCATGAGTGGAAAGAAAATTATTTGAAAATGCAGGAACCCACTCCATGTTATGTACTCAGAAAGGGCCGTAGTTAACACTGAAAAAATACACCTTGCCGCGGTAATCATTGTGCAGTACCACGTGATCATTCAACATCCCTCCCTGCATTGTACACTGCACAGTATATTATGAGCATTAATAAATGAAAAGGTATGAAGAAAAATGCAGGGGATTGAAGAAAAGAGTTATTTACCGAGAGATAGCTAAAGAATTCTGTCCTGAAATACAGCAAATACAACGTAACCTTAAGACCTTTACGAGAACTTGTTTTTATAGATATTCCTGTCATGTATCTTCCACGGTGCCCTATCGGTTAGAAAAATGCAACAGCTTCTCGAAATTATTGTTAGTTTAAGAGATAGAAAGCGGGGGAAGGAGAGAGGGTCAGAGGAAAGAACAATGAAGGGGTATGGATAAGGGAGTGGTAGTGAAATGGGAAAGGGGAAACGAAAACCACCGTAATGAACAAACATGGAATCCGTAGAAGACATCCAGCTGATGCTACTGTCCAAGCACAAGGGCAGAAGGAGAAAACCAGGAAAAGCACAAACTGCTATTTTTTTTAAAGTCTTGCAGATCTCAGTGTAGACCTTCTGCTAACTAATACTGTAACTTTGAGCAAAACTTTTCTCTAAGGTAGTTCCCTCCCAGCAAGAGTAGATTATAATGAACATCTTGAAATTTTACTTTAGTGGCTTCTACAACCCCAGAAACGTGGCCTTGTTTACAGTGCCACGGTGACGCACCAACAGACAACGGGATGATGTGTTTTCTTAAAAACCTTAAAAAAGGAAGTAGGTGCTGGGCAGTGGTGGCCCATGCCTTTAATCTCAGCATTTGGGAGGCAGAGACAGGCAGATTTCTGAGTTCGAGGCCAGCCTGGTTTACAGAGAAACCAGGCTACACAGCCAGGGCTACACAGAGAAACCCTATGTCAAAAAACAAAACAAAACAGGAAGTAGGCACTTCTTAGAGGTCCTCACATGCATTTTTTATGCTTCGATAGAACATTTGATGTCTTGGGAGTTTCCAGAAGTTTCCAGACCCAGTCCCAATGCACCCTGGTGGCTGGGCCTTGCTATCTGCCAACTTAATCCATCAAGTTCTTAAACTGAAAGCTTTGGAGAGCTGAGGCAGCCAAAAGCATCCGACTCTCCCAGCAACAGCACAACGGAGGAGACATCCCCTCAATAGCTGTGGAGACATGGCCCAGATTGCTTTCTCACTAAAAGGATGTAATTGCTAATGTAGTTATTGACTTGATGGATCTGCCCCAGCTCTGCTTATCTCATTACAGCTGTGCCCTCAGCCATTTTAGGATAAAATTTCCTAGGTATCTAACTACAAAGAAAACTCTTGTCTTCCTTTTCTCCCCGCCCCTGCCCCGCCCATCATTATAATTGATTTAAATTTGTCAAGGGTTCACAATGTCCTGAGTACTCTAGAGTCCATAGTTGCAATTCCTCAGCAGTTTCTATTCTAAATACGCTCTACTGGTGAACACAAAACAGCCTGTGTCTCCGTGATCCCTAAGATGACTGTGAAAAGCTTTGCTGCCTTCATGAGTCAGTTATTTTCCACCACTTACGCTTCATTGATCCTCTTAAACAGTTGCTTTATCATTTCCATGTTCGTCCAAATAGGGACAAGGTTGCCAAAGGGGCAATTCTAGCCAGAAGCTTTGGGTTTCCCTGTGGTAGCAGAAGAATCTTCCAGTCATTTCTCAGTTATAAAGGAGCAACCCTTCTACTCCACTTTAAGGTATCAGCCAAATACCTCTTCCCAGAAAAGTAGTCTTTGCACACACCTTACATACTCGGGTCTGAAGTGTCTATCATGGGAAAGTTGACTGGTTGACCGATGACGCACGGCTTTGAGCTCCATCTGAGGAATAAAGTATTTGCTATAAAGTGAAAGAGATGGTTTTTTTTTTTTTTTTAAAGGGAATGAGAATTTTAAGAACAACAAATTCATGTGCAAACCTGGTGGCTTTGAGGTAAACGTTTTCAGAATTGAGCTACCATGTCAGCAAGCGAAGCTGGACAGGAATGAGGCCATTAACCCATGCCTATGGCCACTGTCCTAGCCTCGCTGTAATTATACAGGGGTCAACCTTCCTCTAGAAATCACTGGTATGATTTTTTAGAGGTTTATGACTCAACCGTAAAAAAGAATCACTCCAGGCTGAAAACTGGCACAAGGCGGTGGAACTTGAGAACATGCTTTTTATAGAACAAAATCATTTCAGGCTTTTTTAAGATTAGAGAAACTTTTTTTTTTTTTCATTTTCATGCTCACAATGAAAATAAATCTGCTTTATATATACAAATTTTCTATGAGTATATTGAGTTTCAATAATCTCTGATGTTTAAAGCTCTAAAGTATTATTTTTATATTCCTTCCTGCTTTTGAATAGACGCCTTTGATGAGACAGGCATTGGGGCTCTGGTAAATTTGGAGTAGATTAAACCACAAGAGGACATCTTTCCTTTCATTTCTTTCTTTCTTTCTTCTTGTTTTTCTTTCTTTCTTCCTTTCTTTCTTCCTACCTTCCTTTCTTTCTTCCTGTCTTCCTTTCCTTTTTTTAAACCAGGGGTGGGTTTAACCCAGGGCCCCTCCCCCACTAAGTTATATCCCCAGTGCTAACTGGGTTTTGGTTTGTTTGTTTGTTTGTTTGCTATTATTGATTGTTTGTTTATCCCATGTTGAGGTCTCACTAAGTTGTTTGTGCTGGCTGTCCATTCACTATATAATCAGGCCAGTGATCCTCCTGCCTCAGCTCCAGAAGTGCTTGTACTGCAGGTGGGCTTGCATAGTTATGTAACACTAGACCCAATCTTCTTTCCCCCCAAAATTGCTCTGTACATTCCTAATATATTAAAGCTCACTTATTCTTTAAGTTTGTCAGGAATTCTTTCTAAAATATGCAACACTTTCAGGGGAAGTGTGACATCTTTACTAGCTACAATTAAGAGAATTTGTCTTAGTGTCTACAGAAGAATATGTGATCAGAGAACATAGTAGTTGCTGCTAAAGCTAATGCCAAGAATCTGTTCGGACATCCTGAGCAGTAAGAAGCATTCACCCTTGGGTGTCAGTGTCAAGGGTCTGAGGCAATGGGATTAGGGAAATGGGTGGATTTCTAAGCAATGTAAACTATTTCTTACTTTAATGTATTTAAAACCTCATTCAAACCATACTTTGCCAAACGACATTTGCTTTATGAAGATTTGTCATTCAAGAAGACCTTAAAATGGGGACCAGAGAAATATCTCAGGGTAAAGACACTCACTACAGAAGCCTAACAATGTGGTTTCTATTCTGGGAACCCATTTGAGAAAGGAAATATCTCCAAACATTGTTTTCTGACCTATTCATGTGTGTGTTGGCACATACAAGCTTCTGCGCACACACACACACACACACACACACACACACATACATACACACACACACACACACATATACACACAGAGCACCACAACCACCACCACCATCATATAATAATAATAGCAATAATAATAATAATAATAATAATAATAATAATAATAATAATCAAGAATAATGCATTTCAAAGACCTTAAAATATATGGGAGTGGCATTGACAGACTCATTATATCAGATCCAATTCCATATCTGATAAACTGTACATCTTTCTTTTTTTCTCCAAAAATAATTTTTTATTAGATATTTTCTTCATTTACATTTCAAATGCTATCCCAAAAGTCCCCTATACCCTCCCTTTGCCCTGCTCCGCAACCCACTCACTCCCACTTCTTGGCCCTGGCATTCCCCTGTACTGAAGCATTTAAAGTTTGCTAGACCAAGGGGCCTCTCTTCCCAATGATGGCCAACTAGGCCATCTTCTGCTACATATGCAACTAGCTGTAGGGTTGCAGACCTCTTCAGCTCCTTTGGTCCTTGCTCTAGCTCCTCCACTGGGGGCCCTCGGTTCCACCCAATAGATGATTCTGAGCAAGCAGTCTGCATAGTATGTCACTTCCATTGGAGAGAATGAACTCAGCACCTTATGCATGCAAGTCATTATGAATCCTACTTTAATTCACGAATTTAAGATTTAAAAAACTGGAAAGGGCATAATATGGAAATTATTAAGAGAAAAACATCTTGTTTTGTTTTATTTTGTTTTGTTTCCCAATTAGGGGATTTTTTTTTCTTTTTTCAATTAGGGGATTCTATTTATTTATTTATTTATTTATCTATCTATCTATCTATCTATCTATTTATTTATTTATTTTTGAGAGAGGGTTTTTCTGTATAGCCCTGGCTGTGCTGGAACTCACTCTGTACACCAGGCTGGCCTCACACTAAGAAATTCACCTGCCTCTGCCTCCCAAGTGCTGGGATTAAAGGCATGTGCCACCACTGCCCGACTCTTTTCTTTTATTTATTTATTTATTTATTTATTTATTTATTTTAAACTCCAGATTTTGCTCCCCTCCTGGTCCACCTTCCGACTGATCCACATACCTCCTCCCCACCCCATCTCTACAAAGATGTCCTAACCCCTAACCCCCACCATACCAGACCTGTAAATACTCTGGGGACTCCAGTTTCTTGAGGGTTAGGGGTACCTTCTCTGAATGAACACAGACCCAGCAGTCCTCTGCTGAATATGTGTTGGGGGCCTCATATCAGCTGGTGTATGCTGCCTGGTTTGTACAGTATCTGAGAGATCTCAGTGGTCCATGTTAATTGAGACTGTGGGTCTTCCTACAGGATCACCCTTCTCCTCAGCTTCTTTCAGCATTCACTAATTCAACGATAAGAGTTAGTGACTTCTGTCCATTGGTTGGGTGCAAATATCTGCTTCTGACTCTTTCGGCTGCTTGTTGGGTCTTTTTGAGAGCAGTCATGATTGGTCCCTTTTTCTGAGCACTCTATAGTCTCAATAATAGTGTAAGACCTTGGGGCCTCCCCTTGAGCTGGATCCCACTTTGGGCCTGTCACTGGACCTTCTTTTCCTCAGGCTCCTCTCCATTTCCATCCCTGCAGTTCTTTCAGACAGGAACAATTATGGGTCAGAGATTTTGACTATGGGATGGAAACGTCATCCCTCACTTGATGCCCTGTTTTTCTGCTGGAGGTGGGTGCTACAAGTTCCCTCTCCCCAATGTAGGGCATTTCATCTAAGGTCCCTCTCTTTGAGTCCCCTCACCTCCCAGTTCTCTGGTACATTCTGGAGAGTCCCCCCAACTTCTACCTCCTAAGGTTGCATGTTTCCATTCTTTCTTCTGGCTTTCAGGGATTTCAGTCTTTTTCCCCAACCCAAAACCAGATCATGTTCCCCTTTCCAACCCCTCATCTTTTCCTCCCAGGTCACTCCCTCCCCCCTTGTAGTTGTTTTCTTCTCCCTCCCAAGTGGGACTTGGCTTATTAACTTTTGGGGTTCTGTAGACTGTATCCTTGGTATTCTGTACTTTTCTTGGCTAATATCCACTTAGTAGTGAGTATATACCATGCATGTCATTTTGGGTCTGAGTTATCTCACTCAGGATGACAATTACTAGTTCCATCAATTTGCTGGCAAAACTCAAGATGTCCTTGTTCTTAATAGCTGAGTAGTATTCCATTGTATAAATAAACCACATTTTCTGTATTCATTCTTCTGTGGTGGGACATCTGGGTTGTTTCCATCTTCTGGCTATCACAAACAATGCTGCTATGAACATAGTGGACCATGTGCCTCTGTGGCATAGTGGGGAATCTTTTGGGCAAATTACCAAGAGTGGTATTGCTGGGTCTTCAGGTAGATCTATTTCCAATTTTCTGAGGAATCTCCAGAATGATTTTCAGAGTGGTTGTACCAGTTTGCAATCCCACCAACAATCGGAGACAAGGATGCCCACTCTCCACATATCTATTCAATATAGTACTCCAAGTGCTAGGTAGAACAATAAGACAACAAAAAGAGATCCAGGGGAAATAAATTCTCAAAGGAGAAATAAAGGTACAGTGATACCTTTTTAATTTGCAGATGATATGATAGTATATATAAGCAAACCCAAGAACTCTACCAGAGAACTTCTCCTGCTGATAAACAACTTTACCAAGGAGGTCAGATAGAAGATTAAAACAAATATATCAGTAGCCTTCCTTTCTTATACAAATGATAAACAGGCTGAGAAAAAAAATTAAGGAAACAACTCCATTCACAATAGCCATAAATAATATAAAATATGTTGGGGTAACTCTAACCAAGCAAGATAACAACTTCAAGTCTCTCAAGAAAGAAATCAAGGAAGATCTCAGAAAATGGAGAGATCTCCCATGCTCGTGGATTGGCAGAAATAACATAGTAAAAATGGTCATCCTACCAAAAGCAATCTACAGATTCAATGCTTTCCCCATCAAAATCTCAACACAAAATACATGGAAAGAGCTGTTTTTAAATTCATCTGGAGAGGCAAAAAACCCAGAGTAGCAAAACCAATTATTAACAATAAAAGAATGGCTGGGGGAATCACCATCCCTGACCTCAAACTTTACTACAGAGCAATAGTAATGATGATTGCATGGTACTGGTACAAAAACATACACATTGATCAATGGAATAGAATTGAAGACCCAGAAATACAACCACACACTTATAAACACTTGGTCTTCGACAAAGAAGCCAAACATATACAATGGAAAAAAGAAAGCATCTTCAAAAAAATAAATGGTGCTAGTCTAACTGGCTATCTTTATTAGAAAAATGAAAATAGACCCATATTTGTCAATTTGCACAAAGCTCAAGTCCAAGTAGATAAATGACCTCAACATAAAACCTGATATACTGAATCTAACAGAAGAGAAATGGGAAAGAGCTTTGAATTCATTGGCATAGGGGGAAATTTCCTAAACAGAACTCCAATGGCTCATGCTCTAAGTCAAGAATTGATAAATGGGACCTCATGAAACTGGAAGCTTCTGTAAGGCAAAGGACATAGTCATTAAGATAAATTGGCAACTGATAGATTGGGAAAAAATCTTCACCAACCCCATATCCAATAGAGGGTTAATATCCAAAATATATAAAGAACTCAAGAAGTTAACCACCAAAAAACCAAACAATCCAATCAAAAAATGGGGTAAAGAACTAAACTCAGAACTCACAACAGAGGAATCTCAAATGGCTGAGAAACACCTAAAGAAAAGTTCAAAGTCCTTAGTGATCAGCAAAATGCAAATCAAAATGACCCTGAGATCCCACCTTACACCAATCAGAATGGCTAAGATCAAAGCCTCAGGGGACAGGATGTGGAGAAAGAAAAATATCTTGTTTTTAAAAAGGAATGGATCAGAAGAAGAAAAGTCACTATTTAATCAGCATCTTTAGAAGTCAAGCATCTTTGTAAGCAATTCATGTTTATGTCCTAAACTTAAGGGAAGAAAAAAAAAAAATTCAGTTACATCTGAAGCCCCAAGAAGTTGTATTATGGTAAGAGATGAGTAAGGAAAACGTCCTATTTTAGAGTAAAACTCATTATTGCCTCTAGAAAATACTCTTGCCAATTTTGTGAATTCACAGATGTGTGCACCATGTCCACAGGCAGAGGACCTCAAACTCCCTTCCTAGGAAAGTATATGGGAAACATAAGCCACTTGCTGAGTGAAGCAAGCCATAACTTCTCAGTCATTTATAACCAACCCCCAATGAGTTTGGCCTCAATGAAGGAAAAGTGCTCTCACAGCTGGCTCTTTGTTAAAGCCCAGCAACTTCAAATGGCAGGGCTCCATATGGTTGCCTATTAAAAAAAAAAAAAAATACTCACTCAAGAAAAGAATGGAATATTCCAGGTGATCAGAAAGCTAGAAGACACTTAAGGAGATTTGGCTTGTATTACAGCAAGTAGAAAAAAAAATGTTTCCAATGACCCAATTTAAGAGACTATAACCTTGCCTGACACAGAGAAGACACAGCAGCCTGCAGGACAGGAGTTCTGTGATCAGAGGTGAAGCAATTCAGTGTGACATGGCTCTGACTTTGAGGCCAAGACCACCCACGGAGTTGGCCTGGCAGTCTGCACTTAGAATCCTTGCTCAAAGGACATTGCACTGGAAATCAGAGCACAAAAAGTGCTGATTGGCTGCTGGGAGTTTTAACCTCATCAGCACACCCAGGAAGGAGCACCATCAACCCACCCAGCTCTAAATGCAATGGGCAGGGACAGAGAGTGAATGTACTTAGTAAAAAGTCCTTCCCAGTGAGCAGCTTTTGAATACAAAAATATAGTTCTTAGGATTAGATGTTGGCCTGTCTTTGTTTGATATTTTTGATGCATTCATGTGGATTTATCAGTGAATGGCCAGGCTCTGTGATTTCCTTTTAATATTATATTGTTAAGACATAAAAGTTCTCAGCCACAGCCTGGAGTTTGAGCACTCTCTAAATTCAGTTCAATCTAAACATTTGCAAAACAACAACAAAACAAAACCAAACAAAAATAAATAAAACAAAGGCATACATTTGGTTTTCATGCATTGTAGACATTCATCACCTTTGAATTTTCAAGGACAATGATTTTTTTCCTTTTCTCTTCCTTTTTTTAATTATTAGATATTTTCTTAATTTACATTTCAAATGCTATCCTGAAAGTTCCCTCTACCCTCCCCCTGCCCTGCTCCCCTACCCACCCACTCCCACTTCTTGGCCCTGGCATTCCCATGTATTGGGGCATATAAAGTTTGCAATACCAAGGGGCCTCTCTTCCCAATGATGGCCAACTAGGCCATCTTCTGCTACATATGCACCTAGAGACATGAGCTCTGGGGGTTCTGGTTAGTTCATACTGTTGATCCTCTTATAAGGTTGCAGACAACTTCAGCTCCTGGGGTACTTTCTCTAGCTTCTTCATTGGGGGCCCTGTGTTCTATCATATAGAAGGCTGTGAGCATCCACTTCTGTATTTGCCAGGCATTGGCATAGCCTCATATGAGACAGTTATATCAGGGTCTCTTCAGCAAACTCTTGCTATCCTATGCAATAGTGTCTGAGTTTGGTGACTGAATATGGGATGGATCCCCGGGAGGGGAAGTCTCTGGATAGCCCATCCTTTCCTCTTATCTCCAAACTTTGGCTCTGTAACTCCTTTCATGGGTATTTTGTTCCCTATTCTAAGGAGGAATGAAGTATACACATGCTGGTCTTCCTTCTTCTTGATTTTCTTGTGTTTTGCAAATTGTAGCTTGGGAATTCCAACATTCTGTGCTAATATCCACTTATCAGTGAGAGCAAATCTAGTGACTTCTTTTGTGATTGGGTTACCTCACTAAAAATGATATTCTCCAGATACATCCATTTGCCCAAGAATTTAATAAATTTATTGTTTTTAATAGCAGAGTAGTACTCCATTGTGTAAATGTACCACATTTTCTGTATCCATTCCTCTGTTGAGGGACATCTGGGTTCTTTCCAGCTTCTGGCTATTACGAATAAGCCTGCTATGAACATAGTGGATCATGTGTTCTTATTACCAGTTAGAACATCTTCTGGGTATATGCCCAGGAGAGGTATTGCTGGATCCTCCAGTAATACTATGTCCAATTTTCTGAGGAACCTCCAGAAAGAGTTCCAGAGTGGTTGTACAAGCTTGCAATCCCACCAGCAATGGAGGAGTGTTCCTCTTTCTCCACATCCACGCCAGCATCTGCTGTCACCTGAATTTTTGATCTTAGCCATTCTGACTGGTATGAGGTGGAATCTCAATGTTGCTTTGATTTGCATTTCCCTGATGATTAACAATGTTGAACATTTTTTCAGGTGGTTCTCAGCCATTCGGTATTCCTCACTTGAAAATTCTTTGTTTAGCTCTGTACCCCATTTTTAATGGGGTTATTTGTTTTTCTGGAGTCCAGATTCTTGAGCTCTTTGTATATATTGGATATTAATCCCCTATCAGATATAGGATTGGTAAAAATCCACCAATCTGTTGGTGGCCTTTTTGTCTTGCTGACTGTGTGTTTTGCCTTACAGAACTTTGCAATTTTATAAGGTCCCATTTGTCAATTCTTGATCTTGCAGCACAAGCCATTGCTATTCTGTTTAGGAATTTTTCCCCTGTGCCCATATCTTTGAGGATTTTCCCCACATTCTCCTCTATAAATTTCAGTGTCTCTGGTTTTATGTGGAGGTCATTGATCCACTTAGACTTGAGCTTTGTACAAGGAGATAGGAATGGATCAATTCGCATTCTTCTACATGATAACAGCCAGTTGTGCCAGCACCATTTTTTGAAAATGCTGTCTTTCTTCCACTGGATGGTTTTAGCTCCCTTGTCAAAGATCAAGTGACCATAGGTGTGTGGATTCATTTCTGGGTCTTCAGTTCTATTCCATTGATCTACATGTCTGTTGCTGTTCCAGTACCATGTGGTTTTTATCACAATTGCTCTGTAGTAAAGATATATGTCAAGCACGGTGATTCCCCCAGAGGTTCTTTGATTGTTGAGAATAGTTTTTGCTATCCTAAGATTTCTATTATTCCAGACGAATTTGCAAATTGCCCTTTCTAACTCAGTGAAGAATTGAGTTGGAATTTTGATGGGGATTGCATTGAATCTGTAGATTGCTTTTGACAGAATAGCCACTTTGACTATATTAACCTTGCCAATCCATGAGCATGTGAGATCTTTCTATCTTCTGAGATCTTCTTCTATTTCTTTCTTCAGAGACTTGAAGTTCTTGTCATACAAATCTTTCACTTTCTTAGTTATAGTCACACCAAGGTATTTTATATTATTTGTGACTATTATGAAGGGTGTTGTTTCCCTGATTTCTTTCTCAGCCCATTTATCTTTTGTGTAGAGAAAGGCCATTGATTTGTTTGAGTTAATTTTATATCCAGCTACTGCACTGAAGCTGTTTATATGGGTTTAGGAGTTCTCTGGTGGAATTTTTAGGGTTACTTATATATACTATCATATCATCTGCAAATAGTGATAGTTTGACTTCTTCCTTTCCAATTTGTTTCCCCTTGATCTCCATTTAGTTTGATAATGGCAACTGGTTTGCTGTATATTGCTATTATTATGTTTAGGTATGGGCTTTGAATTCCTGATCTTTCTAAGACTTTTATCATGAAAGGTTGTTGGATTTTGTCACATGCTTTCTCAACATCTAACGGGATGATCATGTGTGTTTTGTCTTTTAGTTTGTTTATTTAGTGAATTATGTTGATGGATTTCCATATATTAAACCATCCATGCATTCCTGGGATAAAGCCTACTTGGTCATGATGGATGATCATTTTGATGTGTTCTTGGATTCAGTTTGTGAGGCTTTTGTTGAGTGTTTTTGCATCAATATTCATAAGGGAAATTGGTCTGAAGTTCTCTTTCTTTGTTGGATCTTTGTGTGGTTTAGCTATCAGAGTAATTGTGGCTTCATAGAATGAATTGGGTAAAGTACCTTCTGTTTCTATTTTGTGGAATAGTTTGAGGAGAGTTGGAATTAGGTCTTCTTTGAAGGTCTGATAGAACTCTGCACTAAACCCATCGGGTTCTGGGATTTTTTTTGGTTGGGAGACTATTGATGACTGCTTCTATTTCTTTAGGGGAAATGGGACTGTTTAGATTGTTAATCTGATCCTAGTTTAACTTTGGTACCTGGTATCTGTCTAGGAAGTTGTCCATTTCACCCAGGTTTTCTAGTTTTGTTGAGTATAGCCTTTTGTAGTAGGATCTTATGATGTTTTGGATTTCCTCAGGTTCTGTTGTTATATCTCCTTTAGCATTTCTAATTTTGTTAATTAGGATACTGTTCCTGTTCCCTCTAGTCACTCTGGCTAAGGGTTTATCTAGCTTGTTGATTTTCTCAAAAAAACCAGCTCCTGGTTTGGTTGATTCTTTGAATAGTTCTTTTTGTTTCCACTTGGTTGATTTCACCCCTGAGTTTGATTATTTCCTGCTGTCTACACCTCGGGTGAATTTGTTTCCTTTAGTTCTAGAGCTTCAAGGTTCACTCTCAGGCTGCTAGTGTATGCTCTCTAGTTTCTTTTTGGAGGCACTCAGGGCTATGAATTTTCCTCTTAGGATTGCCTTCATTATGTCCCATAAGTTTGGGTATGTTGTGGCTTCATTTTCATTAAACTCTACAAAGTCTTTAATTTCTCTATTTCATCCTTGACCAAAGAATCATTGAGTAGAGTGTTGTTCACTTTCCATGTGAATGTTGGCTTTCTATTATTTATATTGTTATTGAAGATCAGCCTTAGTCTGTGGTGGTCAGATAGGATGCATGGGATAATTTCAATATTTTTTATCTGTGGAGGCCTGTTTTGTGATCAATTATATGGTCAATTTTGGAAGAGGTACCATGTAGCACTAAGAAGAAGGTATATCCTTTTGTTTTAGGATAAAATGTTCTGTAGATATCTATTAAATCCATTTGTTTCATGACTTCTGTTAGTGTCCATGTGTCTCTGTAAGGACAATGTTTTTTAAACATGTGAAGAATAGGTAAAATATTACAAACATCATTTTAGGTGTTTTATTTATGAAAAACTCTAAATTAAATTAGACTTCATGATTTATTATTTGATGTTTATAACATGAAGAAAGTTATAGATAGGTCCTAAAGAGATACTGAGCTACTTGTCAGTCACAGCAAGAAGAAATCCATTTATTTAAATATGGAAGTGCTCCATCCACTTTTCCTAAAAGATCTGCTTGCATGCTTTAGCCATCTACTAACTGAACTGTCCCAAGCCTAACCCTCCTCCCTATTTGCATTCAATATCCTGGAAGCAAGCAGATAAATGTGCAGGTAAGAACACAATGCTTCTTTCCCTATTCCTAATATGTGTTTTGTTTATTTCTAGACTGAGCTTTGAAACTGCAAACCTCTTCTCTATCAAAAATAATACAACACGCTTGATTACTCTGACTTATGTCAAAGAACTCAGATCCAACAACGTTCTCGTTTTTTATTCTGTAAATTTATTTATCTTAGTGTGTATGTGTGTGTGTGTGTGTGTGTATGTGTGTGTATGTGTATATGTGTGTATGTGTGTTTGTGTGAGTGTGTGTGTGTGTGTGTGTGTGTGTGTGTGTGTGTGTGTTTTGCCTGCATGTATGAAGTGTACTACATGTATGACTACTACCCCTGGTGGCAAAAATAGGTTCAGATCTCCTGGAATTGGAATTATGGTGGTTGCCAGTTCATTGATTATTAGGAATTGAACCAGTTCCTCTGCAAAAGCAACAAGTGCTCCCTCCAACCTGTTTCTTTATGGTGGTTAATTTTGACAACCCTTATTGAAAAGTATTCTTCAAGGTATCACCTTTTGAAAGACCATTAAGTAAATGACAGTGTAGCTCAGGTTTGCCCTTTGTGTCTTTAGTAGGACTTATGATTAAAGTTGTTATATAACTGTGTAATTGTGCCTAATATTAATTGTACCTGAGAGTTATCTTTCCAACTGCTCTATGAGTTGTCTAGGAAAAATAACTTGACCTAGTATCTCTCTGTGGCACAGTGTCGGGGAGGTGGTAATGTTCATCACTGATGATCAATGACAACATAAGGTAGTACTACTCACATGAGATATCTGATTTACAGATCAACCAGAGACTCATGTCTATTGGCCTTCTTCACCTACAAAAATCAATAACTCTGGGAGGTAGATTATCATCCTTATAAATAGTTTTTGATTGCCCCTTCTCAAGGCTGGGTTTAAATAAAAGGTTGTCTAATTCCTAACACTGTATCAGTGCACCTCACTCCTTGTTCTCACAGGAGATAATTTTTGAGATAGAATTATTTCAGCCAAGAAATAAGCAAAACACATATTAGGAATGTGGAGGGAAGCATTGTGTTCTTACCTGCACATTTATCTGCTTGCTTCCAGGATATTGAATGCAAATAGGGAGGAGGGTTAGGCTTGGGACAGTTCAGTTAGTAGATGGCTAAAGCATCCAAGCAGATCTTTTAGAAAAAGTGGATGGAGCACTTCCATGTTTAAACAAATGGATTTTTTCTTCATTCTATCTCAAAAATTCTTCCGATCCCTTGCTTGAGTTGTTTCAATCACAAGTTACTATGTTACTTATGGTCTCAAGGCTTGTCTTCCCTCTTGCTAAAATACCTTTTGTATACATCAGCTGGAGTAACTTTAAAGGATAAAGGCACTTTGTCATGCCTGTTTTCTGACATGATTCCTTCAGGTTTACACTTAGAATAAAGTCCCTCTTCTTTGCATTGGCTAGCAAGACCTTGTGTGCTATGCTGACAAATTTTCTTGTCTGTCCAAGTCAGAACATCTTTTAACTAATTCATATTCCCACGTTGGAAAGTTATTCATTCAATACATATATTAATGGAAATTGATGTTGGTTTTTAGGAGTCCACTAGAATTAGATAGTGTCTAGACTCAGATGAACTTGAAGATTTTATTAGGAAGTCAGATCAGAACTAGCAAGCTTGCTTTATCTAATGGTGTGATAGCCTCCATGTTATGATGTAGCAAGAAGGCTAGACACCAGTGCCACCCTCTTGGACTTTCTATCACCACAACTGTGAAATTAACTCCTATTCTTTATAAATTACCAGTCTTTTGTTTTTAGTTATAACAGCAGGAAGTGAACTAAGACATAAGCTGCAGCAAGATTATAAATTCCTTAGAAAAGCCATCTCTAAAATTTCAGAGAAGAGAGATTCTATAATTGTAAAGCTAAAATATAATCAATATAAGTAAAGCTAAAATATAATCAATATAAGTGTGTAATTAAATATCATTAAATTAAATTAAATATAATCAATATAAGTGTGTAATTAAATATCATTGTTAATCTGGTATGTAAAAAAATATTACTTTATGTATCTTGTGTGAGTTGTCATTAACAAGAATGTAAATGTAAGCACTGTAGGATAAGTATCTCATGGGTGTGGTTTATTTTATGGAAATATTGTCCAAAGATAATAATTCTTTTTTATGCTATTTACAGTATATGACAAATTTTAAGTAGTGAATTGAAAGTGTAATAAATATTACTAAAGAGCAATCAGAGAAGCTGGCATATGCAGAATACAGAGGCACCTCTTCCAGACACAGTAAAGAAGAAAGAGAAAACTTCTCAAGCAGGAGCTGATTAAGCCAGAATCCAAAACATAAGTTGAAGCAAAATCAGGCATGAGCTGAAACATGAGGTCACATAGCAGGTCTGGGGTATGAGAAAGCTGGATCTAGAAATCCATTTTCCTCACAAGTCCTTGCTCAACATCCTCTCATGCTCTACCCCATTATCTGACTCTCCTCAAAGAACTTATCATCATCCTCAAATACAAAATATTTGTTTATTTATGGTCTGTCTCCATTAGGAAAAGGACTTCATTGGTCTTGCAGATCACTGTATCTAAGCTTTTAGAATTCTGTTTAGCACCTAGAAAGGGAAGGGTCTGAAAGTAGTAAAAACAAGGTTCCAAAAGACAAATATATAAGACTGAAAATAAAAGGAGCTATCAGAGCTTGAAGTCTGAGGTAGATAAGCGGAGAGCAGAACTAGAAAATAAGTTAAGGAAATTGCATTGCACCCAAAAGTTACTAAGTTCAAGCTAAGTTCTGTTAAGTGATTTTAAAGCACCACTCAAGCTAAAGTGTGGAGCAGAGGTTAAGTGTATCTGGGAGACAGGTGGTCATTATTCTGAAGTTTCACAGGCATGCATGAGAGAAATAACATGTTAGACCAAGATGAAGGCCTTGGCAATAGGCAAAACCAATTTACAAACATGCAAGTGACAGAATTGAACTTATGGAGTGGATAATTACATATAGCAGGAGAGAACAGGTAAGACTACATATTCGCTCTTCATAGGCCCTATATGGGTGGTGGAGTTATTACAGCCAGCATTGTTATCTGAAGGTAAGAGTAAAAATGTTAGTGGGAGTTATTTCCACAAGGTTTTGAGGATCTTCAGATCTTAGTCTTCATATCCAAAGATTAAGTTTATAAAAGTATCTGTGCAGCCCTGATAATTTTAGAAGCTCCTAAGAGACTGGTCTCCAAGTCTTCCTTCAAGGAATCATCTTGATTGCATTAATTAAGCTAGGAAGCCTATTCACTGAGGATGGCATCATTCCCTGGGATGGAATCTTGGACTGTATAAATGAGAACATGGGCTGAGCACATTCATTACAGGCTAGGCACAAACATTCATTACAGGCTGGCTCCTCACTGTAGGTACAACAAGACCCACAGGATCAAGCTCCTGCTGCAGTGTCTTTCTGACGATGATGGACTAGACCTGTGAATGAGATCTGAAATAAACGCTTTCTCCCTTAAGATGCTAGTAGTGGTGTGTTTTATTACAGCAATTATAGAACAACAGAGATACTGACTTTCACTGTCTTGCTTCCTTCCATCTACAATACAACACCATGAATGGAGTCCTAGCATTAAGGAGAGGAAGAAACAGAGTTCGTTGTGTTCACAAACATATACACATGCATACCTTGAAAGAAAAAGGTCAAATAAAACATGAATTACAAAACTGATTAGGGAGAAATTTTTTCTTTAAGGTACACAAAGTATCCCATAGATCTGTGCTTCTAAGCCTTATTCAGTGGATCTGAGGCCCAAACTGGTGTTCTGAAATTCCTAAGCTAGAACAGCAATATAGGACAGTCTCTAGAACCCTGGTCTTTCCTCAGCCCAGGGTACATAGTTAACAAATTCACTCCTGAACTTCACTGTGAACTTTCTGCTGGAATCCTGGGTTTGTTTGTGGTCTATAGACTTCTACAATTCTCACTGTTGGAGTGAACAGATGAACCTTAGCTAGGTTCTCTATATTGTCATTATTTACCCATATAATTATGGTACTAAAAAAATAAATAACCCAGTATAGATAATTAAAGGATTGATACTGAGAGTCATTGTCTACATAAGATTTGAAAATAAGGCTGGCATCTGTTACAGAGAAGGATTAATTAGGTATTACTTTAAATGATGAATCTTGGCTCCTTTTCCCATGAGAACAGTTGGTAAATGTACTGTTCTAATTAGGGATTTGGCTCAAAATATCATTTTATTCTAATCAGGAAGCCTATTAAGATTTTTATTAATACTATCAGTTTTACTAACTATGTACATCACACATGTCATATGACACACAAAAGCACTTTTCCTCTGGTAAGAAGAATATCTTATTGGCTGCTTTGTGTTTACAATGTAGGCTGATTTTAGGGTACATTTTCTGCATTCTGATTTCCTTTGCTTCCATCATACATGAATTGCTGGCAATGTGTACCATTGCTGCCACAAAATACATGGAAGAAGCAATGTAAGAGAGGAAGGGATTATTTTGGCCTATAGTTCAATAGTTCATCATGGTGGGGAGGGTACAGTGGCAGGAGCAGCGGGCAGTTGGTGACATTGCCCCCACCATCAGAAGTTAGAAATCAAGGAAAGCTGCAGCTCATCCCCTTCTCTCTCTCTCATTCAGACCTGGATCCCAGAACAAGGAATACAGCTCCCCACATATATGATGGATCTTCCCACCTCCATTACTCTAACCTAGAAAATTCCTCACAGACACTCCCAGAGATTTGTTTCCATGGTGATTCTAAATCCCATTAACTTGACAATCAAGTTCAACCACAATAATAAGCTTTCTTCATGATGTGCTGTGAAAGATATAATATTAACCATCTCATTTTTAAAATGCTATAATAGAAAAAGCAGGGATCTACAAAGAGGGTGGGAGACACATTTTATTTTCAATCACAGGCCTGTCCTCTGTAAGGAAAACCAAATCTTCCAAAGCTGTTTCCAAAGCCCTTACCAGCATCCTCTGCTTTTAGTTTCTATCTCCCCATTTCCACTTCAATCTACCATTGTATCTTGCCAGCTATGATGTTCTGTACTAGAGAAAGAAGAACAAAAGTATTTGAATAGGTACTGATATTACAGCCTGATTTTTCAACTTCAAAGTTTTTGCCTCCTCACTTGAGTTCCTAAATTCTCCATATCTTCATTTGTCATGTATAACGCTAACATGATCATAATGATACTATACATTTCTCAAGTGTTATTGTCAGGATTAAATGAGATGATGTGTGGAAGAATGACATGGCTAATTCAATACGTTTCAAGTGTCTCTCTCTGTACTTATGAATAGCTGTCTTACATTTTCTGAAAGTATACTAAACCATTCAGAGCTGAGATAACAACATAGAAAAGAATACAAATGCTTGAGTGTGTGTTTTAAAATGGCAGTAAATTCATTATGGATTTTATAGATAACATGTAGATTTCTACAAATGCTTGATTAGTATGTATGTATGTATGTAGGTAGGTATTTCATAGAAAATATCTACCTTAATCTCACATAATTCACTTTTCTGTATGCATGTGTGTATGCTTGTGAACACACTGATCTAGGTTTCTATCTAAGAGTTTATTTCATGGTGTTGTACTGTAGATGTAAGGAAGCAAGGCATTGAAAGTTAGTGTCTCTGTTATTCTATAATTACTGCAACAAAAGACAATCACTACTCGGTGTAATATTTCTGTTATGCTTGGTAAAGGGGAAAATTATTAAAACATGCAATTATGCTATAAATATTTGGACAGGCTATTTGTATGGAATGGCTGTCCTGTTACAAATGCCTTCTCAACATCCAGACCATGGTATTACCTTGTCAGGAGACAAGAACATCACCGAAGCTGAGGTAGAACTCAAATCTGGGGCTAAAATGGAATGGGGAATTGGCTCAATGCATTTCTACAGGTAGAAAGGCAACATTCTTGAATGAGAAGCCTGTGTGCATGCATGTTTTTACAAGGGAGCATTATAAATCCATCACGAAGGGGCTAGTGAATGTATACTTTATAGTAAACTAAATGTTCATCAGGAAAATGTTATTGCAATTAATATAGAAAATTAGACTCTCCATAGACCTGTACAGATAACAAGTGGTCATATTTAGAAATATAGTTTTAAACAACTTGAGAAAACACTTTTACCCTGTCAAGATGGTATCCATCATATCAAGTAATAAGGACATTTCTAAAGGAAAGAAAACATAAAAATTACTTTATTAGCTAATATCTACTTATCAGTGAGTACATACCATGTATATTCTTTTATGACTGGGTAACATCACTCAAATGATATTTTCAAGTTCCATCCATATGCCTTCAAATTTCATAAAGTCATTGTTTTTAATAGCTAAGTAGTACTCCATTGTGTAAATGTACCACCTTTTCTGTATCCATTCCTCTTTGAGGGGCACAGGGTTGTTTCCAGCTTCTGGCTATTATAAATAAGGCTGCTGTGAACATAGTTGAGCATGTGTCCTCATTATATGTTGGATCATCTTTTGGGTAGATGCCCAGAAGTGGAATAACTGGCACCTCACATAGAACTATTTCCAAAATTGTAAGGAACCGCCAGACTGATTGCCAAACTGGCTGTACCAGCTTGCAATCCCACCAGCAATGGAGGAGTGTTCCTCTTTCTTTACATCCTTGCCAGCATCTGCTGTCATCTGCGTTTTTTTTTTTTTTTAATCTTAGCCATTCTGAGTGGTGTGAAGTGGAATTACAGGGTCATTTTGATTTACATTTCCTTGATGACTAACGATGTTGAATATTTCTTTAAGTACTTCCCAGCCATTCGAGATTCCTCAATTGAGAATTTTCTGTTTAGCTCTGTACCTCATTTTTAGTAAGGTTATTGGGTTCTCTGGAGTCTAACTTATTGAGTTCTTTCTTTGTATATTTTGGATGTTAGCCCTCTATCAGATGGAGGACTGGTAAAGACCTTTTCCCAATCTGTTGTTGAAGTTTTGTCTTATTGACGGTGTCCTTTACCTTACAGAAGCTTTTCAATTTTATGAGGTCCCATTTGTCAATAGTTGATCTTAAAGCATAAGCCCCTGGTGTTCTGTTCAGGAAATTTTCCCTTGTGCCAATGTGTTCAAGGTTTTTTTCCCACTTTCTCTTCTATTAGATTCATCCTATCTGGTTTTATGTGGATGTTCTTGATCCACTTGGACTTGAGCTTTATACAAAGAAATAAGAATGGATCAATTTGCATTCTTCCACATACAGACCACCATATTAACAAGCACCATTTTTGGAAAATGCTGTCTTTTTTCCCTAGGGGGTTTTGGCTCCTTTATCAAAGATCAAGTGACCAAAGCTGTGTGAGTTTATTTCTGATTTTCCATTCTATTACATTGATCTACCTGCCTGTCTCTGTATCAATACCATGCAGTTTTTATCACTATGGTTCTGTAGTACAGTTTGAGGTTCCCCCAGAAGTTCTTTTATTATTAAGAATAGTTTTTTGCTATCATGCTATCCAGATAAATTTGAGAATTGCTCTTTCTATCTCTGTGAAGAATTGAGTTGGAATTTTGATGGGGATTGCAATGAATCTATAGATGGCTTTCAGCAAGATGGGTATTTTTACTATATTAATCCTACCCATCCATGAGCATGGTAGATCTTTCCATCTTCTGAGGTCTTCTTCGATTTGTTTCTTCAGAGACTTGAGGTGCTTGTTATATAGATCTTTCACTTGCTTAGAGTCACACCAAGACATTTTATATTATTTGTGAATATTTTAAATGGTGTTGCTCTACTAATTTCTTTCTCAGCCTGTTTATCATTTGAGTGGAGGAAAGCTACTGATTTATTTGAGTTAATTTTGTATCCAGCCACTTTGCTGAAGTTGTTTATCAGCTGTAGAAGTTTTTTTGTGGATTTTTTTTGGGTCGTTTATGTATACTATCACATGATCCACAAATAATGATATTTTTACTTCTTCCTTTTTCGATTTTTATCCCTTTGATCTCCTTTTGTTGCCTAATTGTGCTGACTAGAACTTCAAATACTATATTGAATAGATAGGGGAAGAGTGGGCTGCCTTGTCTTGTACCTGATTTTAGTGGAGTTGCTTCAAGGTTCTTTCCACTTAGTTTGATGTTGGCTATTGGTTTGCTTTATATTGCTTTTATTATATTTAGGTACAGACCTTGAATTCCTGATCTCTCCAATACTTTTACCATCAAAGGGTTGTTGTGTTTTGTTAAATACTTCTTCAGCATCTAATGAGATGATTATGTGGGGTTTTTTTTTTGAGTTTGTTTATATAGTAGATTACATTGATGGATTTCCTTATATTGAATCATCCCTGCATCTCTGGCATGAAGCCTACTTGATCATGATAAATGATCATTTTGATGTGGTCTTGGATTTGGTTGCAAGAATTTTCTCCAGTATTTTTGCATCAATATTCATGAGGGAAATTGATCTGAAGTTCTCTTTCTTTGTTGGGTCTGTGTGGTTTAGGTATCAGTGTAACTGTGGCTCCATAGAATGTATTGGGTAGTGTTCCTTCTACTTCTATTTTGTAGAATATTTGAGAAGTATTGGTATTAGGTCTTCTTTGAAGGTCTGATCGAACTTTGCACTAAAACCATCTGGTCCTGAGGATTTTTTGCTTGGGAGATTTTTAATGACTACCTCTATTTCCTTAGGGGTTATAGGACTGTTTAGGTGGTTTATCTGATCCTGATTTAACTTTGGCATCTTTTATCTATCTAGAAAATCTTTCATTTCATATAGATTTCACAGTTTTGTTGAGTATAGGCTTTTGTAGTAGGATCTGATAATTTTTTTTATTTTCTTCAGTTTCTGTGGTTATATCTCCATTTTTATTTCTGATTTTGTTAATTTGAATACTATCTCTGTGCCCTGTGGTTAATATGGCTAAGAGTTTATCTATCTTGTTGATTTTCTCAAATAACCAGCTCCTAGATTTGTTGATTCTTTGTATACTTTTCTCTGTTTCTACTTGGTTGATTTCAGCCCTGAGTTTGTTTATTTCCTGCCATCTACTCCTCTTGGGTGCATTTGCTTCTTTTTGTTCTAGAGCTTTCTGATGTGCTGTTAAGCTTCTAGTATATGCTTTCTCCAATTTCTTTATTGAGGAACTCAGAGCTATGTGTTTTCCTCTTAGCACTGCTTTCATTGTGTCCTGTAAGTTTGGGTATATTGTGCCTTCATTTTCACTAAATTTTAAAAAGTCTTTAATTCCTTTCTTTATTTCTTCCCTGACCAAGTTATCATTGACTAGATGTTGTTCAGCTTCAATGTCTATGTGAGCTTTTTGCTGTTTTTGTTACTGTTGAAGACCAACCTTAGTCTGTAGTGATCTGATAGGATGCATGGGATTATTTCAAGCTTCTTGCATTGGTTGAGGTTTGTTTTGTGTATGATTACATGGTCAATTTTGGAGAAGGCACTGTGAGGTGCTGAGAAGGTAGCTTCTTTTGGTTTGGGGTGAAATGTTCTGCAGGTATCTGTTAAATCCATTTGGTTCATAACTTAGTTAGTTAGTTTCATGGTGTCTCTGTTTCCTTTCTGGTTCCATGATCTGCCCACTGATGAGAGTGAGGTGTTAAAGTCTCCTGCTATTATTGTGTAAGGTTCAATGTGTACTTTGAGCTTCAGTAATTTTCTTTTACAAATGTGGGTGCCCTTGCATTTGATGCATAGATGTTCAGAATTGAGAGTTCCTCTTAGCAGATTTTTCCATTTGGAAAATATTAAATCCAAGAAGGAAGAAGACCACAGCAAACTGTGGATGCTGCAGTGTTATTCAGAAGGGGAAAGAAAATAATCTCCAGAAGTAGGAGAAAGGGATCTAAGATAAAGAGGTGAGGGGGGAAGGGGGGACGGTCAGAAATGGGAGTAGATAGGAGAAGTCAAAGGGTCAGGAATTGGAAAGGAGGTGTGTAACAGTGGGGGGGGGGAGGGAACTCTGAGTAGCCACTAGGACTTCTCATATGCCAGGGACCCAAGAGATTTACAGTACCAAAAAGGGAGGACATTATCCAAAACACCCAACAAAGAAGAGAGAGAACCTGTAGAGACCATATCCTGTGGATAGGCACAAACCCTGGTTGAGGGATGGAGCCAACCACCCACCTCAAAAAATATTAATCCAGAATTCCTTCTGTCAAAAGGATATGCAGGGACAAATAGTAGAGCAGAGACTGAAGGAAAGGCCATCCAGAGACTGCATCTCTTTTACAGACACCAAACCCAGACACTATTGTTGATACCAAGAAGTGCTTGCTGACAGGAGCCTGGTATAGCTGTCCTCTGAGAAGCTCTGCTAGAGCCTGACCAATGCAGATGAAGATGCATGCAGCCAAACATCAGACTGAGTGAGGGGACCCCAATGGAGAAGTTAGGGCAAGGACTGAAGGAGCTGAAGGGGTTTGCAACCCCATAGGAAGAGCAACAGTATTAACAAACTAGACCTGCCAGAGCTCTCAGGGACTAAGCCACCACCAGCCAATGAGTTCAACATGGAGGGACCCATGGCTACCACTGGATATGTAGCAGAGGATTGCCTTATCTGGCATCAATGGAAGGGGAGCCCGTTGGCCCTGTGGAGGCTCGATGACCCAAGGTAGATGAATTCTAGGGTGCTAAGGCTGGAGTAGGTAGGTGGGGGGGGGGAGCACCTTCATAGAGCCAGGGTGAGGGGAAGGAGTTAGGGGATTTGTGGAGGGGAAGCTGGGAAGCGGGATAACATTTGAAATATAAATAAGTAAAATAGCCAATAAAAAGTTCCTTTATTATTCAAAATAATAAAAGCATTTGTGCTTATGCTAATCCAATCCTATAACCCTAGCAGGGAGGAGACAAAGAGAGGAGAGCTGCAGTTCAAGGCAAACCAGGTTACATGGTGAGGACATACCTCAGCAAAAGAACTGAACATAAGACAGAAGTGATGACAGTAACCGCAAAGCCACTGTCCACTATTCCTTGGAACTGGTTATTTGGTTAGTTTGTTGTGTCATTTTAAAACAGGGTGTTAGCTTTGAGTAGCCTTGAATATAAAATGCCCCTGCCTCATCCTCCCTGCTAAGGGCTGGGGATACACGTGTGGAATACTACTCTGGCTTAACAGCCAACACATATTACTGTCTCAGTAGTAAGCTAGCATGATTGCATGAAGAAAAAAAATCTAGAAATAAATTTTTTAAAGATGTTTATGGACCAATGAGTTGGCTCAGTGTTTTAAGATACTTCTAGCCAAGCCCAGTGACCTGAGTTTGATCACTACAGTGTACAAGGTGGAAGGAGAGAACCTCGGACCTCCACATATACATACGTGTGCCACGGTACATATGCATTTCACACATGTACTTGCACACATACACATGTAATGTTCATCATGCAGGGTTTAGAATTTAAATTGAAAATAAACTTTATAGAGCCGTAAATATATTTATTCTTAACACTTAACTCTTAAAGAGAAGGATGCCAATGAGAAAAAAGTGCCTGTATATGTTCTCATTAATATATTCTTAGGAATTCTTTGAGAATTTCATACAATGTTATCTTGGCCATATTCACTTTCCACTCCTTCCCCAAACTCCTTACAGATCCACTACAACCTCTCTGCCCATCTCTACATCTATCATTTTTCTTTTTCTTATTAGATGACATGATCTCACAACGGATATCCTGGTCCTCTGGATCTTTCTGGCCCCTCTTCTGTGATGTTCCCTGACTGTATGGGTTGTATTATACATTTATTTGCAAGGAAAGGTACCCTAAGATTAATTGATCTCTGCATTTGACCATTTGTGGTTTCCGTAATGGTCTCTCCCTATACATTTTGTTCTATCGAAATGTTCACAAATGTACATGCTTCAAACATGGCAAAAAATTAAAAAATAACAAACTCGTATGAGCTTAATGTGAAATATTTTTGCAATTATACTAATTTCTTTTTTCTTGCAAGTATGGCTTAACATTAGCAACATATTGAACCAAGAAGACACACGTATAGCTATGCCTTAAGTTGGTTTACCATTGCTGTGGAAAAACATAATCAAAAGCAACCCGGGGAGGAAAAGGTTTATTTGGCTTCTATACCCCAAGTTACAGTATAGTGGTGGAAGACAAGGCAGGAACTCAAACCAGGCAGGAACCCAGAGGCAGAAGCTGATGCAGAGGCCATGAATGAGTGCTGCAAACTGGCTGGCTCAGCCTGCTTTCCTATAGACCATGGCCAGGGGTGAGGACTTTCCCCATCAATCACCAGTTAAGAAAATGTCCTAAAATCATGCCTGCAGCATTTTCTCAGTTGAGGCTCCCTCCTTTCAGATGACTCCAGATTATTTCAGGTTGTCACAAAACTAAGCAGCACCCAGCAGCACCCAGCAGCAGTACTGACTGGAGAGAGTCTGCTGAGGAAGTCCATCGCATTTTTGGGTCACTTCCATCATGGCCACTAAGGTATCTCAGCTATACAGACTGGCCCATCTCCAGCCCCAGTTTCCAGGCAGTATGATGAGTAGGTGGCCAGTATCTTCCAGGAAGAATGGGAGGACACTTTGGATTGTGCATTCACTCTACTTCCTGAGTGGTTGGTTCTATTGTAGAAACTTTCCCCATACAGACTGAATATTAATCCATCTTGAAGGTTGGAAACAGGAAATTATGACATCATTTGAATGTTTGTATATCCAACAGGAAGGAAACTCCGATGACCTTGAAACTATTTAAGTCTTTCCCAAAGTGCCTAGTCTTTGAAAGTAATGATTAATCTATAAAGCCAAGGCCACTTGTTGCTAGCATTGTATCCTTGGAGCTGATAGGAGCTTCTGTGCTATCGCTGACTTAGCCTTTGTGGAGGAAAGAAAAGGTGCCTTCAGCCACCATCCAAAAAAATAAACCATTCTCAACAAACACAGCTAATTGTCTTAACTATTTTTTTTTCTTAATTCAAGCAGTTTTAACAACATATCTTTATAAAATTAGACTGTAGCTTTCAAGTTTCTATGTTCAGAAAATCCACTTTCTACTATTAACACTGTGGCCAAAGGAAAGGAGATCCACTAAATATACAGAAATCATAGCAAAATCCAAAATGAGCATTTCCGTACCCTAGTGGAACACAATTTCAAGTTCTTGATGTGCTTGGACTCTATCCCAAACCGCTAATTACTTCTCAGCTCAAATGGGCAAAATCATTAGCAATTTACATCGAAATAGGTGAACAGATATGTTTCTTTCTTTCTATTCCCTGTGGGAAACAGGCTGCACCATACTGCAGTGCTGAGAAAGTTTATTCTTAGCAGCATGTCTCCCCAGACGGTTTACAACAGCATGGGGAATATTAAATAGATGATTAATAAATAATCACAACTCTGTGTCCAATCTCGAGCTCACATTCAGAAGGAGTCGTGATTATGTAAGATGTCTCAGAGAAGTTCTGAAGAGAATATTTATACATTTTAATTTAGATTTATTCCAGAATTAATGTACACATATTTACATATTCCATGCATATTTACATATGAAATTATTTTAACCATTATCAGTATATGTATATAGCTACCTCCAGGGAGAAATGCAATAAAGAACTTAGCAGCCGGAAAACACAGTGAACAACAATTTAGAACAGAAGGTAGAGAGGATCATAAACAAAGAGAATCTGAAATTAGAGAAGGAATTTTTAATTAGGTAGAATTTGATCACTCAGCTGGAATTTGTGATACTGGAACTAGAACGCTTTGTTGTGGAAACTGCTTTCAAATATGTCATTAACAGACCAAGTAGAAAATTCCATTTCAGTCTTCCACATTGCTTTTCTCTCTCTTCCTAAAGAGTGTATGTAGTGCAATGTGAACTAGCTTGTACAGAAAGAGTTTTATGGTTACTTACTTAAGTGTGGTATGGCTATCCTTAACTTAGGTCTTGGATTTTGTTAGGTGGAAAGCCCCAAATTCCTGCTTCACCAATGTTATGCCAAATTCCAATGTTATAATCATTGTGACCACAAACAACAACAAAAGAGCTGTGCATGAGTAAGGGAGTATGTCTAGTTCCAGATGCACTATTCTGTGTGTGCCAAGAGATGTCTGAGAAGCCTATCGTGACAGTCCCTAGCCTTCTTTATGCAAAAGTATGAACTAAAAATGCCAGACGGCCCTCTCATTCCCAGGCTTAAGTAGGATTAAACAGAATGGCATAGCAATTAAAAACACAGACTGGTATCCGTGTGCCTGGGTTGGAATCCCAGATCTGCTAATCCCAGCTTTGTGTGACCCTGGCCAGGCAATTTAAGGACTTGTGCCTCCGTTATTCTGTAAAATAAGCTTGATAATAATTATAATCTTTCACACAGTTGTTACATGTGTGTTTGTGTGCATATAGCACCTAAATAACAAAACAGGAAATGTGATCCATATATTTACTAAATAAATACATATTATATGTGGCAGTTTAGGAGCTACAATCTGGTGCTAATTTGGTATTCCTGACCCTTTTATCGTTGTTTTTGTTGTTGTTGTTGTTGTTGTCGTTACTCTGTCCATATGGTTACAAAAAAGATTCTCAGATTCTTAGATAGTAGTGACTCCTACTATCTAAGTCCTTCTATATCTCATTTCAGACCTGTGATTTCTGAACTCCAGTTCTCTGAGATTGCTGATGATTTTGCAGCTTTGTTATTACCCAACCTTTTAATCTCTTAGTCGCGATCTCATATTGCATGAAAATATGTAAGAATCCTGATTTTTTTAAAACAAATATTGTAAGAAGCCAAGCCCTATAGCTTTCTTTCATTCTGCAAAGAGCATCAGTTAAAGAATCAGGCGGTCTGTGATTATGGTGTCTCAATGATCTGGTTCACTGGGTGGCCCTGGTCAAAGCTCTCAATAACCAATGGCTAAAGAGGAAAAGAAAAAGGACTCTCCAAACCTCTGTAGCCTTGAAAGTTTGCTATGTGTTTGTAAAGAGTATAGAGCTCTCAGTATAGAATTCAGTTAGTTGTTTTTATATTCATAAATAGAATCTTAAATGAAAGCATACCCTTTAGGTAGTGTAGAGGAGAATTATTGATTGAAATGACTAGACCCCACTCAGCCATTGGACTCGAGATTCTAGTGCTGAGAGTGTGCAAACTAAGAAACCCTTAAAGCATGCCCTCTTTCAAAGCTTTATATCGGGGTCTCTCCTTGGATTTTTCTTGGTAGGGTTTTTGTTAGCCATTCACTTTCTCTTTGTTTTCAGCAGTGGGAAGAACTTGGACAGATTTGTTGAGAAACTGAGTGGCTGGATCTCTAAGAGGATTGTGGATTTTAATAGACTCTCTCTGCCCTGCCTGCACAGCCAGCTATTTCTTAAAACCCTAAGTATGAAGGGTTTGAATCAGAACTTTGAATATTATAGAGCTGAATCATCAAAGGCTTTTAAACCTGAGACTGGGTTAATGAAGGACAGAAAAAAAAATTTCGGTATAGTGAATTCTTAGCTGTTAACAATGGTTCCCCTGGAGCAGACCAGAGGGAAACCAGAAAAGAAATGCTTAATTGAACCAAAATAAGGTGCTACAACATACATGAAAATCAAAGATTTCAAATGGCAAATTAAAGTTAAGAGTGAAGAACTGAAGGTGAAAATTTTTTTAATCTCTTTTTTCTGGAGGCTGCTTAATGCAGTGGTGTTAGATGCTGGGAAAGATGCTGGAACAGACATAGTTAATAGTCCCCTGAAAAGTGAGGACAATGTGGTGCCCTTTACCATTAAGCTTAATTTATTCAATTTAAAGAAATACTTTCTATTCTGGTGGTTTGTTCTCTCTCTCTCTCTCTCTCTCTCTCTCTCTCTCTCTCTCTCTCTCTCTGTGTGTGTGTGTGTGTGTGTGTGTGTGTGTGTGTGTGTGTG
>LR752369.1:0-32637 GCA_902729485.2 Mus minutoides | reverse complement strand
AGACCCAGCAATTTGTCAGTTCTCTTCAAGGTGGTGGAGGTACTTACAAGATAGATGCTGCCTCTACTCTTCATTGTGAGCTCTCAAGAAGTACAGAAGGAGGAAGATGTACATGCTAAGCCAAAAATCTACTACAGACATTAGTCTACGACTGCTGCTCTCCATAGGGAATAGCCAAGTAGCATCCTTGCAAGACCCAAATCTTTTCTTCATTTTATATTTTTTCTGGAATTCATTCACCTCTGTGGACAGGAGAGAAGTAGTTTATAATGGATTTTCCAAAATGAGATGAATAATATTGCAGGAGACAAGCTTCTGTGCTCCACATAAAAAAGATCTTTGAAGGAGAAACTTCAAGCAAATGACAGTTCTTTTCATGAAGAAATCATAATATTCAGACTCTAGGGATATAACAAATATATTCTTGACTACATTGCAAAGCTAAATAAAAATCCTTTAGCTAATTCTAATAGAAAAGTTTCTACACACAAACCAAGTAAGTAGGCATAATCTATAAATATATATTCCTTGAGCTCTCAAGAGCTATGTGGAGAAATGAAAAAAAAAAAAAAACAATACCCAAAATATATGAAATGGATGAATATGTAAAAGCCAATCCAGACCTCTTGAAAATGTTTAAGCTATTGGAATGAAGAGGTGGCTCAAGTGGTAAAGGCATGCCACTGAAGCGTGAGGAGCTGTGTCTGAAACCCTCAGCACCTACATAATAAAATAGAAACGATCCTATTCATCTGTAAAACTAGCACAGGGGAGCAGACGCAGATGGCTCCATTAAGTTCACTGGACAGTCAGTCAAGCTGATCACCTAATGTCAGGGTCATTGTTAAATGACATTGTCTCAAAAGATAAGAAGCCATTCAGGAAAACAACAAACATTGAACATCAACCTCTGGCTTCTATGTGCCCCATACTTTTGTAACACACACACACACACACACACACACACACACACACACACACAGTTTAAAATATTGACTTTCTGTTCACGCTTGTAGAGATTAAAATATCTTTTGCTTCAACTAAGGTGATTTGCTAACTGTGCATAGGTGTATGTGTGTGTGTGTGTGTGTGTGTGTGTGTGTGTGTGTGTGTGTGTGTGTGTTATTTAACAATAGTTTCCCATGAAAAGATTTGCTTCCTTATGATAAAGTTATTTTGACTGATAGTTCATCCACCCCATTTCCTCTCCCCCCCCCCATGTCTCTTCACTCACATGTGAGAAATCTTCTTACAAATCCTACTCATTCTTCAAGACCTAAAGTTTTTTGGTTGTTTGGTTGATTTTTGTTCTTTGTTTTGTTGTTGTTGTTATTGTTGTTGTTCGGGGTCTTTTTTCAAATACTGAACATGAAGCATCTGCTAGGCACTTGATTGTCCCCAAATGCCTCAAAAAGCAATTATAGGTTTTAAGTAGATTTGTGCTTTAGAATGGAGACAATAGCATGAAATGTGAGATGGAAGAAATCCTGAACTGAATCAGGCAGGTCAGTTAGATTACTCCTGTAATAGGCTATGATGGTGATTGTCAAAGTGTGGTCCTGAAATCAACAAAATCAGAATCATCTGGACACCTGTCCAAAATGCAAAATTGCTTGTACCTTTTCAGACCTAGCAAATAGCAAACTGTAGGCTCTAACAAAATACCTTTAATTTTAACATTCCTTCTACATGATACCTGAGGCAAATTTTAGTTGGTAAAGCACTAACTTAGAAAGCCACTGAGGAGTAACAAGACTGTTGGCTGTGGGTTCACAGATCATAAAACGTCTCCAGATGTTCTGGTAGTAGGAGAGATGATAACTGCTTTCATGATGAAGAGAAAAATGAAATATATTTTGAAGGTTATGATTTGTGAGAACCATACCTAATAGAGTATTTCAGAGATATAAAGATACCAACTAAATTAGGTTTAACAGGGTTAGCTGAAAATATGTGTTAATTTTATGTAGATATGCATTCAATATACACCAAAGATACCCATAATAGCTGTTGAATAAAGACATCCAAAAACAAAAATGATTAAAATAAGCAATAGGCAAATTTCTCTAGAAATACAAAAATTAATAGACTATGTATCTAAATAAATGACTGAGGATTTATCAGCAAAATCAGTTCATATGTTCATGGTAGCTTAAAAGTCTAATAATGGACCACCTTCAGGCTGGAGACCCTAAAATGTCAGTGGCATAGCTGAGTTTAAGTCTGAACACCTCAGAGAACAGGAAATCCAAACACACAAAGCTGAGTTTAAGGCTGAAACCTGTAAAGTAAGCCATTGTTCAATGTCCTGACATCTAAAGGCCAGAAAGCATGAAATTCTAATGTTCGTGACAGATCATGGCACACTCTAGCTGTCTAAGATTGATGTAAACTGGCCAGGGAGAGGCCCATGAGTCAAAGACATAATTTGCCCACATAACAGGGGAACATCCTTCCATTTCTGGTAGAAGGGAAAATTGTACAACCACCTTGAATATCAATGTGGTATTTTCTCAGAAAACTGGGAATAGTTCTATCTCAAGAAACAGCTATAGCACTCCTGGGCATATATCCAAACGACATTTCAACATCTCATAGACCCTTGCTCAACTGTGTTCATAGCAGGTCTATTTGTAATAGCCAGAAACTAGAAACAACCTAGGTGTCCCTCAACTGAGGAATGGATAAAAAAAAATGTGGTTCATCTATACAATGGAATACTCTTCAGCTATTAAAAACCAAGACATTATGAATTTTGTAGACAAATGGATGGAACTTGAGAATATCATACTGAATGAGGTAACCCAGTCTCCAAAGGACATGGTATGTACTCACATATAAGTGGATATTAGCCATAAAATACAGATATCATGTTATACTCCAAAGACCCAAATAAGCTGAGCAAAAAGGCCCAAGTGATGAAACCTGAATCTCAATTAGAAGGGAAAATAAAATATTCATAAAAGGCAGATGGAAGGAAGGAACTAGAAGGGAGGGGAGATGAGGAGGGGGAGGGGGATTCAGGGTCAAGTATGGGGAAGGACAGAAAAGAAGGTCAAATGGCCATGAAAATTAATGGAAATCTGCAAATGTTGGGGGTAAGGAGTTAGGGATCATCTCCAAGATGAGACATTGCCTGGGGTAAGGGACAAGTCCAAGAATCAGTGGGGTTGACCTTAGCTGTTACTCACTGCTTGGGGATAGGGAACTTGAAGAGGCTACCTTCTGTATCCAAAAAGGAAATCCAGTGGAGCAATAGAGACACCAAACCACCCACAGAACTTTCAACCCAAAATGTATCCTATATACAAGTAACACAGGCACAGGGGAGGGAGCAGAGACTGAGGGAGTGCCCAACCAATAACCCAGCCCAACCTGAGATCCATCCCATGGGCAAACACCAATCCTTAACACTATTAATGATACCCTGCTTTGCTTCAGAAAGGAGTATGTTGTCCTTTGAGAGGTTCCACCCAATAGCTGACTCAGACAGATAAAGACACCCAGAACCAAACAGTGGATGGAGCTCCAGGATTCTTATGGAAGAATTCGAGGAAGGATTGTGGGTCCTAGAGAGGACAGGAACTCCACAGGAAAATCCAACAGAGTCAACTAAGCTGGACCCTTGGAGCTCTAAGAGTCTGAACCATCAACCAAAAAAACCAAAAACCAAACAAACAAACAAAAAAACCCACATTCTGGACCTAGTCCTCCCTGCTCATATGTAGCAAATGTACATCTTGATATTCATGTGGGTCCTGAACAACTGGAGCCAGAGCTATAAAAATGTAAAGTTTATCTGGGAATATTGAATGAATAAGTTTATATCTGCATACAAGTAGAATAGGAAACTGAACTTCCTTAACTGTTATGGTGAAACTCGTTCTCTTATTTAGGACAATACAAAAGGTAAAATTAAGCCAAGACCCCACCCATCAAAAGTTCTGACTTGTGAAGATAAATTTGTATTTGAAAGGAGAAGGTCTGAACTGAAAATGTCACACAGAGAGAGATTCCCTGCTCTTCAAAAGCAACAGCCTAGGAGAGTGAGAGGTTGTAGACTTAGCCACCAAAGCACAGAGGCTACTACAGCTATGGTTCAAGAATGACAGGCTATATCTCAAACTGGCAACAAAACTCGGCTGCATGTCCATGTGGTAATATACATGTGGATATGTGTTCTAGTCAGCAGAACTGCATGATAAACTATTCAAGCCCTTTGGAGCGCCAGGATCTCCAAACACCAAATACAGAACTACCACATTCAGTGTCTGCTTTGTTCTTTCAGGTTTGCTTTAGCCCCAAAAGTTTTCTCTTCTATCTTTACTCATTTCTTTGGGAATTGGAATGTTTACTCTGTGGCATTGTATATTGGAAATGTGTCATTTGATTTTTTTTTTATTTCATAGGGGATCAGAGTTAAAAGAGTGCTTTGAGTCTCAGAAGAAACTCAGACTTTGAACATTAATGCAATGTTGGAAATTTCGACTATGGGGACTTTTGAAGATGAATTGAATTCATTTTGCATTAAGAAATGGAGGAATATTAAGGTTTAAAAGATTTGCATGTGGTTTTCAAATTGAAGAGACATAGTGTGATGATTAATTTCAATTGTCAACTTGATCAGATTTGGAGTCTCCATGGAAGTGACTCCAAAGCTTTGGGTTTATCTCTGAGTGAGTTTCTAGTTTAGGATTTTTTGAGGTGGAAAGGCCCACTTTAAATTTGGGAGCTACTATGCTGTGAGTAGATATCTTGGACTGAGTAAAAAGATAAAAAGAATTACTATCTGTGATCTCTTTCTGCTTCCTGGTGGTGGATACAGTGTGACCAACTGCTATAGTCTCTCGCTGTCATGAATTCTGCTGTGATCATTTATTGAACTCTAGAACTGTAAACTAACATAAACTCTTTTTCCCTGGTGTTGCTTTTTTTTTTTTTTCTGGGTGTTTTGTCATAACAAACCCAAAAGTAAGGCTTTGGAAATAGCATGCATATTTTATAACAAAGGATAGTCTTCAGGTTCCTGTTGTTTGTTAACAAAATCTCAGTCATTCAATTTTACCAATGAGGACTCCAAGAGCCCATTGCTGGGGTAGAAGTCTGCCAGCTTAGAGGGCAGAGGAAGTGCCCTGTTGACCTTTTTCGTCAGCTGACATCCCAAAAGGAAGTTCCATCTCAAAAACTCCTCAAACTCAATACCCCTCCCTTCTGCTGCTGGTATGGTACATCTCTCTACCTGTCCTCCTCACTTCCCCTTACTCTCTATTTTTTCCTCCTATGTTTACTCCCTGTCAACTGGCTGCTTGCTTCACCTCTTGACCTATGGTTGAGTTTATTTAATCCTGTTTTCAAGAAGTGAATAGCTCTTGGGTTAAAAGCATGTCCTAGGGATGTGCTACACCACAGCTGGAAAGAGGTTTTTCTGTAAACAACACAATCTCAGGACTCACAGTGTGATCAAAGATCCTCCAATATTCCTACTACTCTCCTTTACTCCACACTCGGTGCTCCAGATTGCTGAAATCCTTAGACTGCCTGCTAACCTCTAACCATCCCTAATCTGTCTAGGACCCATGAGTAATGTACTCCTTATGTTTTATAAATTTGGGTTTTCTCTTACCATATATCAATTGACTAACACATTTCTATATGCTTCCTTAGGGTCAGGCCTTATTAGCATCATTCCCAAGAATGATATAATGCTACAAACAAGCCACAATAATAGAAATCTAAACAAGGAAGGAAAGGGCATATAAGAGATATCTGTACCATCTGTATAATTTTTCTAAAAATCTAAAATTAGTATAAACTCTTTAATTTTTTAAACTGTTGAATTTATTAAACATGAAAAAAAAAATTGATGACAGTGGAGAGGACTTTGTCAGAGCCAGATCAAGAAGGGGCACGTTACACTATAGAACCGCTGTCAAAATAGTCCAGTCATTATAAGGAGAAATGTAAGGACAAAAACAAACCTCTGTATCTCTAACACTTGCTCCTGAGCAGGTGAGATACTATACTATCCTATAGCATCCAAAGTAGGTTTACAGCTGACAAGAGCAAGAATAATTGCTCAAACCTAAGTCCCTCGTGAATGGGTCCCTTAAGACTCAGCAAATCTTCCCAAAGTTTATAGATTCGCATCTTCTCATTGCACCACAGCTGAAGGACCCTGGAAGCACTGCACCCTGAGTTTACATATTCCAGGTACAGTTTGCCTCACTGAGTACAAGCATTGCAGGACACCATGTTCTCACAGATAAAAAGATATAGCCCAGGCTATTCAAAACATATTCTTCTGTCTGGATAAAAATGTTACCTTCCTAGTACATTCTGCAGTCATTCCAAGAACTACAAATGAGAGCAGAAAAACAGAGTTTAACAATGTCATCTGGAAGCCTTTCCTGCCACACAGGACTGTTGCACAACTAATGATAATATCTCAGGGGAGACATCAGCTTTGGCTAACCATGATTCTCAGAAGAACATAGGAAAGGCAACAGTCAGGGACTTCAAAGGGTATTATTACAAGAGGTCTTAAGGTCAGTAAAATACAGCACAGGCAGAAGCAGCTTATATTAAGAAAGCAGAAGTCAGCTGAGTATGTTCCAGTGGGCAAAACACTTGCTACACAGTCATGTGACTTGGATTTGAATGCCTAGAACCCAATTAAAGCCTCACACAGTAGCCTATGTCTAGCATCCCAGGACCTCTGCTGTAAAATGAAAAGTGGAGACAGAAGAATCTCGTGAAGCTTGCAGGCCAAGAGCAGTGAATAACAGAGTCCCTATTAACAGAAGGTGTGATGGTTTGTATATGCTTGGCCCAGGAAGTGGCACTATTAGAAGGTATGGCCCTGTTAGAGTAAGTGTGGCCTTTGGAGGAAGTGTGTCACTGTGGGTTTAGGCTTTACAACCCTCATCCTAGCAGCCTGGAAGCCAGTATGCTGCTAGCAGCCTTCAGATGAAGATATAAAACTTCCAGCTCTGCCTGTACCATGCCTGCCTGGATGCTGCTATGCTCCCGCCTTGATGAAAATGGATTGAACCTCTGAACCTTTATGCGAGCCCCAATTAAATGTTATCCTTTTTAAGACTTGCATCAGTCATAGTGTCTGTTCACAGCAGTAAAACCCAAACCAAGACAGACGGTGATGGTGAACATCCATGGATCATTTTTGGACCTAAACACTCATGATGTGACATTCATGTACCTGCACACACACACACACACACACACACACACACACACACACACACACACACACACACACGAGAGAGAGAGAGAGAGAGACAGAGACAGAGAGAGACAGAGACAAAGAGACAAAGAGACAGGGAGACTTCAATTAAAAGAAAAAGATGGAAGCAGAAATTGGGCTTAATGGGGGAGAATAAAAAGAATCAGCTGGATAGGAGGGAACATAACTGGAAAGAGGTTAAAAAGAGAAAAAGTGTGAAGCCTACATATGAAGACATCCTGTGAAACTAGTTACTCTGCACACTAGCCTAAAATATTGCTAAGTAAATAAATGGGTTCCCATGCTTGATGGGAGACTGGAATTTTTCATATTATTTTTTGACAGAGTAGGCAATGTTTCTATTTCTTGGAGTTGGTACACTGTATAAGCAACAAATCCAGAGTGAGTACATAGTAAGCTCAAGTCTGACACAACTCACAGCAGTTTATATGCAGCATAGGAACAGAAACTCAAGTCTGACACAACTCACAGCAGTTTATATGCAGCATAGGATCAGAAAAGATACAGACAGGGACTATTTTCCTCTAGTTTTTGATTTTGTGATTTAAATTGGATTGGTGTCTAGCTATGTAGTCTGGGCTACCCTGGATCCAGTGATCATTTTATCTCTGCCTCCAGGTTGCTGGAATTATAACCTTGCAAAGCTAGAGCTGATTCAAAAGATATGCTGAACCCCTGTCAGCTCCTATCTCAAAATGCCAGGCATACATTAGTGAGGTATGATGTAATTCTAGAATCACCCCTTAGTGAGGTATGATGTGATTCTAGAATCACCCGTCAAAGACTGTCTTGTGTCAGGATACCCTGTAGTCTTGGCTGAACCACCTTCATTGTCCCTGAGAGCAAATGGCTCCAAAGACCTGGGATCATCTAGGTGAGTGTAACATCTCTCCATAGCCTCAAAGACATGGCCTGATCTAGCAGTATCCACAGCATGAATGAAGGCTTCTCAGCCCCTGGCCTGAGTGCACAGCTGAGGTGAACACAGCTGTCCACAGACACCTACCAACATGGGCCTAAGGAGCCCCAGTGAAGCACCAAGAATGGTAAGATGTATTCTTTTTGGATAGGATCAAGCTCTAGGATGAGAATCCCCACACCAGCCGGACAATGGTGGCTCATGCCTTTAATCCTAGCACTTGGGAGGCAGAGGCAGGTGGATTTCTGAGTTCAAGGCCAACCTGGTCTACAGAGTAAGTTCCAGGATAGCCAGAGCTATACAGAGAAACCCTGTCTCAGAAGGGAAAAAAAGGTAAAGAAAGAAAGAAAGAAAGAAAGAAAGAAAGAAAGAAAGAAAGAAAGAAAGAAGAAAGAAAGAAAGAAAGAAAGAAAGAAAGAAAGAAAGAAAGAAAGAAAGAAAAGAAAAGAAAAGAAAAGAAAAGAAAAGAAAAGAAAAGAAAAGAAAAGAAAAGAAAAGAAAAGAAAAGAAAAGAAAAAGAGAATCCCCAAACCATGGGCAACCAGAACCTCTATATAGAATGTTTGATTCATAATAAAGTCTGGACAGTAGAGTAAGTTAAATCTCTCTCTTTATCAGTCTCTCTCTGTGTGTAGTAGTAGTAGTTGTAGTAGTAGTAGCCAGAGATCAGTGTTGAGTGTCTTCCTCAGTCACTGCATAGCACTAGCTGATCAAGTCTCATTATTTTGTTTAGTTCCAAACACTAACAATTTAATTGATTTATCAAATAAACTTGTATTCAATATTCATGGCTGAAAATTTTATTCCTTTTTAAGGTATTTTACAGTATTGATAATATTCTGTTGTAAATCTTACATAGTCGCCATGTTCCAAGATGTTTCTAAATACTATGTACTCACTATTTAGCTGTATCTTGAAAATGTCTGTCTTAGTCAGGGTTTCTATTCGCACCAACATCATGACCAAGAAGCAAGTTGGGGAGGAAAGGGTTTATTCGGCTTACACTTCCATACTGCTGTTCATCACCAAGGAAGTCAGGACTGGAACTCAAGCAGGTCAGAAGGCAGGAGCTGATGCAGAAGCCATGGAGGGATGTTACTTACTGTCTTGCTTCCCCTGGCTTGCTCAGCCTGCTCTCTTATAGAGCCCAAGACTGCCAGCCCAGAGATGGTCCCACCCACAAGGGGCCCTTGATCACCAATTGAGAAAATGCCTCACAGCTAGATCTCATGGAGGCATTTCCCCAACTGAAGCTCCTTTCTCTGTGATAACTCCAGCTGTGTCAAGTTGACACAAACCTAGCCAGTACAATGTCCAATTAAAGCATTATACTGTCCCCATTTTACTGAGGCAAAACACAAGAAAATTTTTCCATAGAAAGCTACAAAACTCTGATAAAAAGAAATCAAAGATCTGAATAAAATTAGAGACAGCCCACGTTCAAGAATGAATGAAAAGACTCAGTGTGGTCAGGATGCTGTCTTTTTGGTCTACAGATTCAATGCAATCCCAATCTATATTCCAGCATATTACCCCAAGGATCTTAGTGACTTATTTCAAAGTTTTGCATGAAGGAGAAAACAACTGAAACTATCCAAAGCAATATTCACTGATAATGTTGAAGGAATAACTCAACAAACAACAAAAGACACTCATGTGGCATTGTTTACTGCAGCACTATTCACAAGACCTAAGTTATAGAATCGAAACATCTGTATGTCAACTAGAAAATATGGTCCATATGGGATTGTATACAACCATAAAGAATAAAATTCTGTTGTTAGAGGAAAATGAAACTGAAAATGATCATAAGAAAGGAATGAGTTACATTGAGCTGTTGAACTGGATGTTCAATAGTACGTATTTCTCATAGAAATTTCAGGCTGTGGACACATAACTGTCATAATGACTTAGAGTATCTAAATCAATGAAGTGCAGCCCTGTACTTATCAACCAGACCTCAGGAAGAATTGATAGTTGACAATTAATATCAGTCTTTCAAGTTCTACCATTCCCTTGTTCTGTATTGCCCCTCATTTAGAGAAAAACTACAACTCAACAGATCCTCTATTGACCTCTCAACTTCTCAAATTCTGATTGGAGCCAAATAGAACATTCTCTTGGAGCTCATTTAATAGCATCAGTGTGAATCATTTATAGGTGTCTGGAGACCAGATCTTGACTATTTGCAATACTTTTGCAAGTGTTTACACTGAATAAGATACTTTTCTCTTTAAAATAGATTGGATGATTTCTTATTACTAAACACTGAATTCATTTTTGTAGAAGTACATAAATAACATTTTCTGGAATGCTCATAGAGGTGTGGCATTAATATCAAACTTAATAGTTGGATAGATTTTTAAGAAGTTTAGTCATAACTTATATCTCTATAAGTTAAATGTAATAATAACACGGATATATGATATATTTTAGCTTATCTTAAGATGCTTCTCACACATAATCACTAAGTCCTGTGGCTGTGATTCCAATATCAAGAAAGGACAGGTCAGACCAACTGTGTTCTCTTGCTTCCTCCCCATAGAACTAGAATAAGAAAAAAATGTCTTTGCATTGCTGTCCCTATCAGCTATAGAGAAGCAGCTATGAGGGCTCTTATGAGGTCCCCTGCTACTTTGTCATAGGCCTCTTGTTAACAGAAACCAATTTGCAGAAGAAACTATAGTTTTGTTTTGGTTTTTTTTTTTTACTTTTAAGCACTAATACAACATAATATCACAGACAGAGATAATTAAATGCATACTGATCCTCGTCTTCATATGCATCTTATATTTGACCATACAGCATTAGATAGACCCTGAAGAAATATTTCCCAGTGTTCCCTTTGGTGTCTGTCTCATGAATAAGGGCTCCTATTGCCTATAACCCTACAATTCCTTTCATTTTATAAATCTAATAGGTTACAACTATACTGTTTCTTGTTTGGATAATTAAGATGGACCTATTTTCACTTGGTTTTTGATGTTTTAAACTTCCTCAGAGGGTTAAACAGATTATTAGAAGCTGGATTGTTAGTCTTTGAAATAGTTTTTAAGACTTCTTTGTAAATTCCATATTCTAATCTTCTGATGTATATAAGAAAATGATATACTAAGCAACAATTTATTATTTTACTTTCATGTTGTTACTTATAGAAGTCACATATTTTGATATTTGTATTTAATCAAATAATTTTATCATAATTTATATGATTTTGATAATAATTTTATATTCTCCATCTATATACTTAAAAGATGTTTTCTAACTGAGAAAATCTTTAAAATATCTAAAAGTTATAAATAATTGATTTATATATTAGGTTTTAATAATCTTACTGATAATAGCCTTGAGTAGGTAAAAAGTAAGAATAAAATATACATTCTTTGCTTTATGAATGAACCAACTCTGTCATTTATCAAGTTAACAATTTTAGTTCCATTATTTCTATCCTGTCTCCTCTACTTCCAAACAAATTCCAGTAACTTAACAGTATTACTAATTTTTTGTCTTAAAATTCTTCTAATTATTACAAATGCTGCCAAGCAGGTGTGGGTAAAAGAGTCCTCATACTGTACTGATTAGAATACATCCATTATATAAATCCTGTGGAAGTGTATCCAAAAACTAAAAGTAACCTGCTAAGGAGGGGCACATCTTTGTTCTAAGCACTAGGAAGGCAGAGATGGGAAGATCTCTGTGAATTCTCAACCAATCTTGTCAACATAGTGAGTTCCAGGCAATATAACTACGTAGTAAGATCCTGTCTCAACAAAACATTTCTTAAAATAGAATAACCATATGCTCTATCTATGCTTTTAGGCATATAACCAAAGGATTCTGACTCAACATACCTCAGAGATATTTCACATGTTTATTACTATATGATCTACAATGGCCTGGAAATGCAACCAAAACTAAATGTTCAGTGACAAATGAAGGGAAGAAAAAAATGTAGCATATATATATATATATATATATATATATATATATATATATATATATATATATATGGAAATTTTATTCAACTATGAAGAAAGATGAAATCATGACATTTTCACAAAGAGAAAAGAACTGGCAGAGCAGAATACCATTATATTTAAAAAAGGAAACCATACAAGAAAAGCCAATAACATGTTTTCTTTCATTTATAAAACCTATATTTAAAGTCTGTGTGTGTGTGTGTGTGTGTAGTCATGAAATTAGAAAGGGATCATGAGATGGAACTAACATATCTCCAGCAGAGGAAGAAGATGGATAAAGGAATACATGTATCATGAAAGAGAGATAATTATCTGGATGAAAGAAGACAGTAGAATAGCAATGGAGAAATGATAAGTGTTAATCATGCAGTTTTCTCCTCAATGAAGAAAATGCATATCTGTTTTCCACCCAGAAGACTGGGCATGGATGTTGTTAATAACCTGGTGACCGTTGCTATCTATAGGGCCAGTCTTCACTCAAATTCTCTAGAATATTTATCCAAACCCTCCATAGGCCTTAATCTTTAACTTTGTTTCCCAGTCAATAGAACTCATCCTTAAGAGAAGTATCATAAGTACCATATAAGCCAGGCTGAGAGCACACAGAGCCTTGACCCTTACGCTATAGAACATATCTTAATGGTATAAGTCGCATGTACTTTGCAAAAAAAAAAAAAAAAAAGATGTAGTATTACTGCACAAATGGTATTGGTATAGTTATTATTAAAATTTTTTTTTCCAAAATTGTACTTAAATATGTCTAGAATAAACTGGCCTGAAATCAGACTCCAGAAGATTAAATCAACCTGTGAAGTTATGTTGAATCACATTTCCTTCTTTGCCATAGACCATTCTAGCAATGGCCCTGTCCCACAGAGGAGATAAGGAGTCAGTGAAGGAGAAGTGAATCATGCTCAGGGCTCAGGAAGGAACCTTTCAGCCTGACTGGCAGTTAGGCTGTTTGTTTATCAATTTTGTCCCTGACCATATGTTCTAACTTCCTCTTGTTCATAAGTTTAGTCTTCATTCATAATCAGTGACAGAACAGGGTTGTCTTTCACAATCATTTTCAGTCATCAAGCCCATAATCCAATATTTAAGAATCTAGAGGCATATTTTGCCAAATCATGACAGCCCTTCTTCAGGCTGATAGTCCTTTCAATTTCAAGGGCACTAGACAGAAAAGAAATCTGCATGTTAGCCTAGGCAAAGTTTCATGTCCCAAGAGCAGAGTATTATTAATACTTAATTGTTAGAATGTCAATTATCATTAGGCAGAAGAAAATTCTTCAGACTAAAACTGCTGCAGTTATTCAACTTGTGACATATTATAATGTTTATATCTTTGTAGAATTTATGTATACATCTAATGGTGATTCTTTTTGTTCCTTGGTCTTACAACACAACAGTGGCCCTGTACGAGATAACTTTTCTTAAAAAGCAAGGTCTTAATTTTTCATTCTTTTATCATTTATTCGCACCTCTCTCTGTCCATCAATATAAGCCATTGTGTAGGGCAGAGATAACTCCAGTCAATGTAACTTTGTGGCTTTATATTTTCTTGAAGGGGCATACCATATGCAGCCCCCAATCTTTATTTTTTAATAGATATTTTCTTCATTTACATTTCAAATGTTATCCCCTTTCCTAGTTTCCCCTCTGAAAGTCCCCTATATCCTCCCCCTTTCCCTGATCCCTAACCCACCCACTCCTATCCCTGGTCCTGCCATTCCCCTATACTGGGGCATAGAGACTTCACAGGACCAAGGGACTCTCTTCCCATTGATGACCAACTAGGCCATCCTCTGCTACATATATAGCTAGAGCCACAAGTTCCACCATCTGTTTTCTTTGATTGGTGGTACAGTTCCAAGGAGCTCTGGGGGTACTGGTTAGTTCATATTGATGTTCCTTCTATGCAACCCCCAATCTTACATGCCACATAACTGCCTGAGCTTACAGTAGAAAGAGGTTTCTTCTAGCTACTGAATCTTGTTTACCTTTTTAAGTTTTTTTTTTTCTAATTATCTTGTTCCTGAATAAGTACAGAGGCAGATGTTCCAAGAGTATCTTGGAGATGGAGGTTCATAAGGAGATTTCTGCCATCTTTATTTGAGTCACAACCTACAGGGAATAAGAAATATCTTCAAGTAGGGCCAGATAAGTATATCTCTCTAAAAGCAAATCGGTCATATGTTTGAGACTATTCTGGGGAAGCTTAGAAGCAGTACTCCTAGGAGAAGGCATAAATGAGTCATAAGAAAAAAATCCATCGATCCAATATCCCAAATTATACAAAATATTAAAAGCCCCCCACCATGCAAAATGTGCAAATCAAGACCAAAAATGAAAGACATTTCAGAAATTACCAAAAATAGATTTTTGTTTTATTTAGGTTTGCTTCATTTGAGGCAGTGTTTCATGTATTTCAGGAGGGTATGCAACCACACTATGGAGCTGAACTTGGCCTTGAAATTCTGATTCTCCTTTGTCCATCCCTGAAGTCCTCAAATTACAAGCATTTGTTACTGTTAGAGTTTATTTAGTGCTAGAGAATGAAAGCATTACTCACTAGACAATCACTCTACCTATTGAACTAAATCATCAGTCCCACAGTCTCTAATCTGGTTCTTAAATAGCCAGTGTATCCAACCATAATGAGCTTATTGTCAGGAAAGATATTCTAGCCAATGCTCAATAATGGGATATGTTGGCATTTTAATTACTTGTACAAATGTGGGCTATAAGACACTGAATACAGTAAATGATAAATTATTTAAATTAGTAATAGTTCTCCTGAGAAATTTAATCAATAGGATGGATTAAGAGGAGCATTTTGCATGTGACAATTGATTCCCATGATTCTAGATACTTCTAAGACTCACCATGCCACCTGCAAGCTGGAGAAAGAAGAAATCCAGTAATATAAACCAGGGTGCAGTCTAAAGTCTGAGTACCAGGAAGGCAAGTTGGAGAGTTCTAAATCAGGAAACCAACAGGTCCATGGTCTAAGGATAAGAGAAGAGAGATTTCCAAACTTCAGAGAAAAGAAATTTCACCCATTGGGATGCCTTTTTGTTACATCCCAACCTTGGAAAGACTAGGTAACAAGTGCCCATGTTGGTGAAGACTAATCCCATTTACAGAGCCTAATTCTTCAAATGATATTTTTTTTCCTGAGATGTTCTCTTGGACACACTCAGAAATAATGTTTTCCCAGTTATCTAGATGCCATTACTCTACACCAAGTTGACATGGGAAATCAACCACGATGCCACACGATGCAAAAGACACTTTTTTTTCCATATCTCTTAAATTGTTGATGAACTTGCTGTCATTTTCAGTGTGAAGAGTATTGAAAAAGCTTTCAGCTTTCACAAATTCAAGATGGACCCTGCCTGTCTGAGCTTAGTCAATGCTGAGTTACAGGAAGAAGGTAGTTTGTGGTGCATAGAAGTAGCAGTTGCCAACTAGCTACCATCACTACCAAAGTTCTCTTTCTTCTTCTTTTGGGTTCTTTTCTGATGTCTGAAGCTCAACTGACATTTACTAACATCTGAAGCTTCCACTAAGCCTTGGCTCAATTTTAGTGTGAAATCAAGCTTTCCAAAGCATGTGTGGATCTAGGCTAGATTCCAGAGTCTGATGCCTGATCTCTTCCCATTGCTCAAGAATCCTCCTCCCTCTTACTGGCTCCTTATGGGGGAATCCCTTTGGCTTGACTTATTCTTTCTTGTGTAGTGTACAAAAGCCAGGTGGCCCTCTTCCCAGACACAATTCATTTGCCAATTCTCACAGTCATCATTTGAAAACAACAAAACAAGGGAATCCCCCTTCCTGACACTGTAAAAAAAAATGGTGTAAATATTTTTCTTTTGTTTTGTTCTTGTTTTTTGTTTTAAGATAGCAGATTTGAATCTCTAAATATCTGCCAATTTCTTATTGTCTCTGTGATCATTTAGGGTCAGTTTCTGTAAGAGCAGTCAATTCCTCTGGTTAAGTACTTTACAAAATGAGCTACCAGTTTACCGACTGGCTACATTCACCGAAGATTTAAATGTTAATAACAGAGTTTGAAAAGATCTTTAACTAAGAATTTATATTAGGGGAAAAATACTAGTGCAATTATGTTCAATTCACATACATCATAGCCAAGCAAAAGGCCAGAAAACAGTCATACATTTTTGTCCAAAGTAAACATTATTTAAATGCCGTTGTAAGTCACAAACTGAATTAATTGCATCTCTGCTTGTACATACTTATCTATGTCTCAATTCTAACTTATTCATCATTTTTCCAGTTACTAAAGGCTAGTTAATATCTTGGTTTAGGGGAAGCAGTTGTGCATTAACATGTCTTTATTAACGCTCAGTTTAGAAGCTGCAGAGTTCTTCATGCGATGATTCAGATAAGCAGGCTACCCCATTATAGAGTCATGTCAACTAGAACAGGAATATTCTAATGTCACTATAGCAGAAAAGATATGTGAGGCAGCTTAGTGGTACTTAGTTATGCTCTTCAGGCTATAGTGGGCATGACTATATTTTAGTATCTAGAAAGGTAAGACAGAAGGGAGGCTGGAAGTAGAGGAGAACATAAGAGCATTTGATGAGTACTATTCCTCTCTGTGCAAGTATGTTTATAATTTTCTCTCGTTAACTTAGATTTTTCTGATGCTACAGATGTGTTTATCATTAAAGAACAAGTTTTGTCTTTTGTTAATACGGTGTGTGCAGGCTCGTTTATGTCAAGTTGATGCAAGCTAGAGTTATCTGAAAGGAAGAAAACACAAATGAGAAAATGCTTCTATAAGGTCTGGCTGTAAGGCATTTTTTAAATTAGTGATTGATGAAGGAGGACCTAGTCCTTGCGGATAGTGCTATCATTGAGCCAGAGGACCTGGGTTCTATAATAAGCAGGCAGAGCAAGCCATGGAGAAGAAAAGAATATGCAGCACCCCTCCATGGCCTCTGGATCAGCTCAAGGATTTTGCCCTATTTGAGCTCCTGTCTTGACTTTCTTAGATGTCGAACAACTATGTGGAAGTGTAAGACAAATAAAACCTTTCCTCTCCTACTTGTTTTTCAGTTGGGATGTTTCACTGAAGCAATAGAAACCCTAAGACAGAGTGTTTCTTGCAGCCTAGGTTTGGATAAAATTCATCATTTAGTTAAGGATAACATTGAACTTCCAGTCTACCCACCTCTACATCCCACCTGAATCCTGGAGTTACAAGCATGTGTCAAAATGCCCAGATTTTTGGAAAATGTCTATATTCCAAAAAGGATATATTGTCTTTCCAAGAAACTGGGCAACACAATTTTTACTCTACAATAGTTTTCCAATTAAACCGAAGACAAAGAGATAGTCGGTAGAAGGCTTGCTGCCATCTTTTATTGTAGATAATGGAAATGAGATGTGGAAAACAGGTCTGGGAAGAGTTCTTTTAATTTATCTAAATATGTGTCACATGGTTTTGTTTCCATGTATGCACAAAAGCAAAGAAGACAAAGTCCTGTTTTGTTGTTTGGAATATTCCCGTGTACACTGACTCTATATTGTTACCTGCCAAGGAATTTTCCATGCTTTAATAAACCACAAAATAGAATCACTGCTTACAAAAAGTAGAGAAGGGTCATGATGCTCTTTCAAAAGATGACGTCTCATCAGGCAGCCTAGTGACCAATTTCAGCAAATGTCAAACAACATAAGAGAAAATATGTGACTGTACTTAAATTTTTAAAAAGTCTTTGTATCATTAGCATTGCACAAAGATCCACCAGAGGATGATGTGTTTCATCCAGCCAGAATGACAAATAGATGCTAGCTGAGAATTGAGAGATACAAAGCCGAAGGCACACAACCAAGCCAGCAAATGACTACAATGCAAGACAAAGATATTCTTCACTCTGATGAGGCCAGATGACTTACAGATGCTCATTATCATCCTTCAGGCTTTGGTCCACAACTAAAATGAGAAAAGTGATAAAGATAAGATCCTCTTGCTAGCATACAGAGAGACGCCACTATCACCAGGATTCCTAGAAAGTAACAACTGTGAAAAGCACTTAAAATGTCATGGTACCCAGCTAGTTAGCTCAGTTAAATGTTAGAATTCATGATACCATCCAAGATGACAACATAAACACACACATACACACACACACACACACACACACACACACACACACACACACACACACCTAAACCAGTAGTTCTCAACAGAAAATAATTTTTGCCTCCAAGGAACACTTGACAGACTCTGAAGAATATTTTTTTCAAAATTTATGACTTCTTTTGACATTAAGTAAGTTGAGTCCATAAAAGCTGATAGGTATCTCATAATGCAAGAGACAGCTCCTTTCCAATCAACTGTATAACAAAATGTTTCAAAGCATCACTGCTGAGAAACCCTGATCGAAATGAACCACGATAACGATTTGTCAGCACACACACACAATAATAATAATAATAATAATAATAATAATAATAATAATAATAATAATAATAATTACTGTTATGGCTTGAATAGGAAATGTGTCCCATGAACTCAAATGTGTTGTAACAGTTTGCTTATGTCACAGTTTTGGAGTTTGGGGCATTCTTTAGGAGATCAAATCTTGCTGGAAGAAGTATGTCACTCAAAATAAACCTAAGGCTTTATAGCCTAACCCACTTCCTAAGACCTCACAACCTCAGAAAATGCTGTGTAAACAGCTGCCTCATGTTTCTATCTCTGAGCCTTCCTTGCAATGAGGGGCTGTACCCTTCTTAAGCAGTAAGCCAAAATAAATCCTTCATCCATTAAGTTGTTTCTGGTTAAGTAATGGTCACAACAACAGGGAAAAAAACTAACACAGTGATTTTGCATTCTCTAGAATCATTTGTTTGTTTTGTCTTAAATCTATTTATTTATTTATTTATTTATTTATTTATTTATTTATGCATCATTTTTCTCTATGGCTGAGGTTGGCCTGAAACTCACTATTAGTCCCAGTTGCTTCACAGTTATGGTAAACTCCCTGCTTCAGACTCCCAAATGATAGGAAAATAACTGTAATCTAATATCTCCAGCCATGGTAGGCATTTTTTGCTTTGTTTTGTTAATCAAAAGTAAAAGAAATTCTATTCAATGAAAAAAATGCCAATTTTTCCACATTTGAATAAATTTAAATTAAGAACTGGAGAAGTTTTGTCAAATAGTGCTGGAACGTGAAATAAGTGGATAGGTGACAGTTTCTATCATGTCATTTCCCAATGCTAGTGAATTTACATGGATGTCCACCATGATACCTTCTCAGAATTTCCCTGTTGCAAGCTGAAACTGAATGTCCTTCCTTTCATTCCCACTTTAGAATCGATACCAGGAATAGATTCCTGCATCGAGTTACAATTGGGCTGCTAGATCAGGAACTGAAGAAGATGGTCCCCTGATATTCTAGACCATTCCTAACATGCTTCTGTTTATTTTTCTGCCCCCATCACTAAATGCCAATCAAATTTCCCCTGTTTACTAATATAGCAATAAAAAGTACCAAAATACATTCTTAAACACTCTTTTGTATAGCAGCTTTGTTGCAGCTATACAAACCCTGGCAAAGAATTACTGAGAAAGAACTATTTTTCTAATGTTGTGACTGTTTAATCAACCAATACTGATATCTTACCCCAAAGAAGAAAGGAAGGAATGAAAATGAAAAAGGAGAAAATGGACTTTCCTTTACTTTCTCAAACAGAGATATCAAAGTTCCTAGATATCTGATGCTGAAGGAGTGTTATTTTATAGGTAACTTATGTTTTGATAAGCCAAGCAAATTTAAAAACCAGAACAATAGATGATAACACAGCTCTGGGTGCTACCAAGGGACAGAATGTTTATTAATAATGTTGACTTAGTGTGGAGAACATTTTCAAAGATTTGACATTTATCTCTTGGGTTACTCTCTTCAATTTCTGCTTGATTGCCTCTAATCTCTGGGTTCTAAAGTAAATATTATGAATATCCAAAATCCCCTATCAAAATATCCAAACTATCCTAATCTCCATAAAATACTTTCAGACATTTGGCCAGGTGCATTATGATCCAGGGTTACCTTTGGAGACAGTACTGTAGAATAATGATTAAGTGTCTGTAGGACTCAAAATTCCTCTCAAGTTCATCCTTTTATATATATGGAAGATGACATGGAGAAACCCTGTCAAAGAGCAAAGGAAATGTGGGCACCTCGAGGAAGGTACCTTATGGGACTGAAATTGGAGAAGATAATCTTAAGATAAAACTATAAGCAGTAAAAGCTATTTGATGGCTAGCTATTCCAATAGTAACAGCAGCCTCCATTATTAGGAAATTAATGTGGTTTTTAATTCTAAAACACTTACAACGCTTTGACTTAACTCCTTAGCTTTCTTAGTCACATAGAATTTAAATCCCCTTGGGCAGAAAAGTGTGATGGAATGTTATTGAAGTTTAAGGAAAATCTTTGATCTACATACTTTAAAATATTTTATTGAATAGTAGAACTGATCTTTAAAAAAAAATTCTTTTAGTGAGAGACAACTTCAAATATCTCCAATAGCATGTATGTTGGATGAAGTCACATGTGGTCATTTTCTCGTCTCAGAAGACCCATTTTGCCCTTTGACTACATTTGGATCTTAACAAATGTCGATATGAGTACATGAATACAGCAGCTTCCCTGGCAAATCTGAACACGGAGTGGATAATCACAGGATTTCTTTCTTTGGTCTCTGAAGAATAAATTGGGGAAGATTAAGACATCAAACAGAGGCATCAAGCTGCACATATCTAATTACCTTCTCATCTCCAAACACCTCACCAAAGCAACAGCAAGCAGACTGTTTCCTGCCACCTCTGCACAGTGGTGAAGACTCAAGCAGGAAGGACACAGCAACTAGGCTTGCACATTGGAAATCAGGAGACATCATCATATAGCAGTCATAAATGGAACAGGGCAGATGCACAACAATCATATTTTCAGAGCTTACAGATAGAAAGCTATCCAACTGTACTGCTAACAGTTCTGCTTTATCTCTAGCTGAGGAATCCTCCTCTACAGAACACAACTACCCCAAGATAAAAGCCATGTAGATCAGTTTCCCCATGCCAGTCCCAACAATTATCCCACAATGAAAGTCATGGAGTTTCTTTCCCCTGTCTTGAATATGAGACAAATAAGTCATCCCATACATCTAAGGGAATATCTAATGAGATCATAATAAACATATAACTGAGATAAAAATCATTAAACAGGGAGAAGAATCTGGTGGCAAAATGGAGTGAAGAGAACTTTTTAAATATATTTTAAAAGTACAAAAGTTATATATGTAAATACTACAATGAAACACATTTCTTTGTAGGGCATGCAAAAATTTAATAAAACAGTAAACTAAAAGTATTATGCTCTGAAAGAGACAAAGAAAGTTATGTTATCTATGGAATAAGAATTGAATTTTTAGAAACAGTGTTGGAACAATAACCAAAAAACTAATATCTTCTTTTGGAATTAAAATACACAAAAGTCAACTGGTACCACTCTGTTTGTCTATGAGCAATGGCAAATAAGAACAACGACAACAAGAATGTTTGAAGAGACTCTATCAGGTAATCCAAACTCCAAGTAAAAAAATAAACAAAAACAAAATTGACATTAACAATGAAACAATGCAGAAGTGTGTGTGGTGGGGGGATGGTATAGCATACAAAAAGCAATAAGAAAACTCTTCTTGCCATTTTCAGGGGGGGAAAAGGCCTGTTACCGCAGAGAACAGCATGCAAGTTTGATGGAAAATGGGGAAGAGTGAGACTATTACACAGAGAAACAGGTACTGGGGTAACCTTGGATCTCTCATCAGCATTATTCTGGCAATTTCAATAGAGCACAGCCATGAATTAAGCCTTGAAGTATTAATAATATTAGTGATGTCTACACATGCAAAAAGAAGATATCTATATTTAAGTATATCTATATTTAAGTATAAGATACTTAAATTTAAGTATGTAAGAGGTTGTTAAGTAGAAGTGTGTGTGTGTGTGTGTGTGTGTGTGTGTGTGTGTTGATCACAGGAACTAAAGAAGATACTGCTAAGCTTTTATTCTCTCTAGAAGGGAAATATATTATGCTTTCAAGCTAAAAATATCAAAATCTAAAGTGGCATTTCCCAAAGAAAGATGTAATTGACCAGAAAGCATATGAAAAGATAATTATCATCATTAATAATTATTGCACTCAATACTATAGGGAGACAAAACTTCACTCCAGGAAAGAATAACTACTACCCAAACAACAAAACACGGTTGTTGTAAGTATGTGGAGAAAAGAGAATCCTTGCAAGCTCTCTAGTGAGAAGGTACTTTGGTGTAGTCATTATGAAAAACAATATGGAAGATCCATGGTTTATCTTCTGCTATTGCTGTGATAAGATACCCAGACAAAAGCAACTTAAGTGAGAAGGGGATTCTGGTTTATCCATCAGTGTGGAATCCATCATCACAGAGAAGTCTTGAGACAGATGGCCACATTGCATTCACAGTCAAGAAGCACCGAGTGATAAATGCTCTCCCTTTTCTCTAGTTTACATAGTCTGGGAGCTCCAATCCAGTAATTCGTCTACCCACAGTCAAGATGATTCATCCACCTCAATTAAATTAACCCAGATAATTCCCCACAGGTATAGACAGAGGGTTATCTCCCACCTGATTCTATATTCTGTTAAGTTGACAGTATCAGCCACCATGATCTTCAAAATGTAAAGATAGAACCACCATTCATTGAGATATTTTACCACTGTGTATATGCCCAAAAGAAATGAAATTGCTATGTCAAAGGAACACCTGTACCTCTTATTAATTGCATCTCTTTTCATAATTGTCCAGAAATTAAAGCAACTTAAGTGTCTATCCAATGATGAATAAAATAAAAATGTGATTCACCTACACCAAAACTTGTCCCTCAGCCGTAGAAAAGCATGAGATGATGTGTGACTGCATGGGTAGAGCGATATGCAGTGAATTCAGCCAGACACAAAAAGAGAAACACCATGTGATAGCACTCATAAATAGAATCTGATCAACTCAAGAGTGATGGTTACAATAGGCAGGGCAGAGGAGAGCAGAGGATATGGTGGAGAAAGCTAATTAATAAGTAACAAGCTGTGGAGAAATATAAATTAGAACTTCTGAGGCATTCCTGTGCAGTGATAATGGACTACATATTTCAAAAAGCTAAGAGAAAAGATTTTATGTGTTTTTACAATATTACAGTGAAAAATGTTCAGAGAATTAGTTTTTAACTTGATTTAAAGAGTATATAATATATACTTGTAAGAAAATAACTCAATACATCGTAAGCATGCACAACTTCCGGCTTTTTGGTCTCAATCAAAACTAAAATCAGGCCGGGCGTGGTGGCACACACCTTTAATCCCAGCACTTGGGAGGCAGAGGCAAGTGGATTTCTGAGTTCAAGGCCAGCCTGGTCTACAGAGTGAGTTCCAGGACAGCCAGGGTTATACAGAGAAACCCTGTCTTGAAAAACCAAAAAAAAAAAAAAAAAAAAAAAAAAAAAAAAAAAAAAAAAAAAAAAAAAAAAAAAAAAAAACAAAACAAACAAAAAAAAAACCTAAAATCAGTTTAAAAGTGATAAATATATTATTTAGGGGATCATAATGAATGCAATACCTGGTACACATTAAGATAGAAACTTAGGGAGCTAGGGCAATAGATAGATGATATATAGATTGGATGCCTAGATAAATGATAAATGTTTAAAAGAAATAAAAGTGATTTTCTGGAAAGAGAAAAGTGAATAAAATAATAATCAGGAATGAACTACCTTTTATACTTCAACCAAAAAAGAAAAAAGAAAAAAAAAGTCCTTAATAAGCCCATTGAATACACAGTAAAAAAAAAAATGGGGGGGGGAGAAAAAATATTGCTTAATTATAAAAATCCTGAGTTTAATTGACTCTCTTTTAATGTTTTTAATTGAAGTAGAATTACACCACTTTCTCTATTCCCTTTCTTCCTTTCAGTCCCTCCTAGGTACCGTCCCCTGAACTCCGTTCCACCCCGCACTCTTAAGTTGATTAGGATTGTTAATAACTAACTCGATTTTTAAAATCTCTGTGTCTTTGCCTGCTCTTAGGACCCTTTTCCTTCTACTGCGTTGCCTTTTCCAGTCTTTATGTGAGGGATGTGCCGAGTCTTATTGTAACTTATGACCTGTTGGCTTGATATTTCTTGGAGATCTGCCCTTTTCTAAAAAAGAAACAAGAGGAATGGATCTGGTGAAGAGGGGAGATAGAGGGGAGGGACAGGGAGAAGTACAGGAAGAGCAAACTGTGTTAGGGATGTAATATATGAGAAAAGAACAAATAATTTTTTTTTTAAATCTATCATGTCTACATGTTTAATAAAAACTTTCAAATGCATCGTTGAATTAATAAAATAAAGCCACATTCTGTGTTTTATGTTACTTTTGAATTGATATTTGCATTAATTTCCTTTAGCTATGCACGTCTTTGAGCAGAACAGTCCACTTTCTCACACTTTGTAGCCAGCCGTCCCGCCCTGTATGTGAGAATGCTGCTTCAAGCTGATTAGCTAATGAGCCGCGACCAAAAGTTAGGAAAGTGAAACCGAAAACCACTGTGCCCCCCCCCACACACACACACTGTTTAATATGTCCACTAAGCACACCAACATTTAATTAGCTGAAATGTGTTGACAGAGTAAGACCTTCCTGGTGGCTCAACAGTTTTTCACCCGAGGAATATGTTCCAAAAGTCTGGCTGAGAGAATGAATTTGTTGGAATGCTTACTGTCAGGTTCTATTGTATACATATGCTCTGTCTCAGAAGAAACTTAAAGAGCAGCGAGGAGCATCAGTGCTCATTAGTAGGCACTTCTAAAAATCACAGTTTCCGAAGAGATTCTGAAAGATAGTCCTGTTATAGGCACAGGCTTGAGCCTAGTTTTGTGTTGATTAGATGCAGACTATCTAAGCCCTCTTTCGGCCCGATGTCCTTAATTTACTCTGCCTAAATGTTTTCATTGTCAACACTTTAGTTAGAGGTGCAAATGTCTCTGCTTGCACCAAGTCACAGGTTCTCATTTCCATAGACACTATCACCACCACCACCACCACCACCACCATCACCATCATCATCACCCCCCCAAACTCCCCACCACCACAAAATACCAAGAATATAGGCTTTGATTTGCTCATAGAAAGACTGAAAGGAGTTCATTTCCTCAAGAAGTTTTTTTTTCAATCATCCTTCACTGATAACTGGTCTTTTCATTAAATATGAAGATACTATTTCTTAACCCTTGATAAAGGTATGAGACAGAAGCAATGTCAGTTCTGGTTTTTGTTTGTTTTTCCATTGGTTTACACATAGTCCTCATATCTTTATCATCCCTATAGCCATGCCTTAATTACTATAACATGCTAACTCCACTGCTTTCCAGCTGCAAGTGAGAGGCAAGGATCTTGATTTTCTCATTTATAAAATTTGTTTCAGGCCAGGTGCTATTTTCTCTTTGTTCTTTCCTCTTTTAATCTGTTTTCTTTCCTTCCCAACTTGCTTCTTTCTTCCCTTTCTTCCTCCTTCTTTGTGGACGGGAAACCATACCAGGAAGCCTAGTGGGTAGAGCAGATTGAGACTCCAGAAACCCACACCTAAGCTGGTTGATGACTCCCTGCTCCCTTCCAAATTCCTAGCCTGAATCATGTGCCACACTTCTCACATAAGAAAATGTGACCTGTGATCACATAGGCCCAGAACAGTGCTCTCCATGTTAATGAAGTACCTAGAAGCCTTGAGGGTTTAGCCAATAAGCTTCTTTTCTCAGACACTCCTCCCTGCAAATGGTATTTAATCTTGGATCTAACCTGAGAAGTTGGTATGATATGCATCCATTTTGCATGATGAATAGTCAAAAAACAGTTTAGAACAATGGACTGTCTTTTTCAAGATGCGCTGTGGGGAGTCCTGGATAAGGTGTTCAGCTATTGAGCTGAGCAGCAGCCTAATTCTCCCATCGAAAGGCCACTCTGTGCTTTCTGGGCTAGACTCTGACCTCAGCCCATGGTCCCCCAACTCAGCTCCCAACTCCTCAAGATTCAGTGATGCCTAGATGTCCAGGAGTTTAGGAACACCCAGTCATGGCCTCACTGTGCGCCTGTGGACCCCCACACTTCATTCCCGACTACTCTATGCAGTGCTCCAGAGGCAACTGGAGGCCCAGAAGCCAGAGAATACCAGCTTTGGCTTTCTCACATCTCAGGCTGTGCTTGCCCACTCCCTTTCCCCACACTTGCCTGAAGTCCAGCGCCTACCCAGTGGCAGTGTGGAGTAAGCGCAGTCAAACTCCCCACATTTCATTTCTCCTCCCAAGTGGCTGTGCTCTGTAGTGGGGTGGAACATGGACCCACACTTCTTCACTGAGTGATTTTTTTTTCTTTTCAGTGAACATATAATTATATGACATGTGCTATTGTTTTCTACTCATCATGATCGCACACAATAATGTCTGGTAATGTATGTTGGGATGTACAGGACTATAGAAAGAGAAGTCAATGATATCTCTAGAAGTTCTGACACTATTACCTGATGTGCACATTTATATAACTCACAATTTTAAGAGTGCTGGTAACAAGAACACTTGTAAGGCACTGGAGAGAAGAAGTGAGCAAATTTCTAGGGAAATTTTTATTAAGATGATAAATTTGGAAACTAAAACTATGAGCTGAACATGTAGCTTAGATGATGTCGTGCATTTTTTTTAACATCTGTGAAACTCTGGGTTTGATTACCAGTACTGCATATATCATGCATGGTCGTACTCTCTGTAGACTTCATTTTGTACAGAATGCTCTTGGTTCTACCTTAGCCTTCAGAGTTGTTATGAGAGGTATTTTATTTTTTGACAAATCAAATATATGAACTCTGTTAGAGCTGTTTTTAAGCAATGTATACTTTTTCTTTCCAACAGAGTAGCCAGTAGAGTCAATATTAAAATAAATATAATGGTTTAGTAAAAATTTAAATTGATTCCAAGTTAAAATAGATTTTGATATATACTGTTCATACAAATATGTTAATATTAATTCACTTGTATCTACTGCAGAAATATGTACTCATCAAAAGTGCAAATTGGAAGACTCAAAACCCACATAGGGAACACATGACTTACAATACCAAATGCAGATAGACAAATCAACAACAATGTTGAAGAGAATCACTCTCCCTTCAAGAAAAAATAGCAAACTCAAGAAGTTCTAGCAATCCTCTTGTAGGCTCATGGGATCTCAGTGAAGACTGTTGACTCAGAGTTGCAATTTATCAAAGAAGAACAAAGATTGATAAGGTAGTGGAGTAGTATCACATCTAAATTCCAATTTCCAAAGTTTTTAGGAAAGAAAAGTCTTCATTATATAGGGATGACTGACTTGCTGATTTCACAGTTGTTGTGTTCATCCTCAAATACCAGTAATAACTGTTTCTATGCTATCCATTTTGCCAAGCTAAGTCCCATAGTTAGTTATTCCAGCATAAAAGCTTCTTAAAATATATAGATATATGAAAGGAATTTAAATGGAATCACCAATAATAGGAGACAAAGCCCCAAAGTGCTAGTGACCTGGAGAAACTTCTAATGTAGGGAATGGATTATATTGAATTGTGTTGTTGACCAAATTATGCCCATGGAAACCACTAAACAGCTCAGGCTATTGCAAAAGCTGTTGGTTGCACTCCACACACTGACAGTAAAGCCCTGTTGATGCAGACAACACCTATAAATCTCACTGCACGTTAAGCTAGTGCCTACCTAGAGGCTTCTCCCATGCTGACTAGCGTTCATGGTACTAGAAAGTACTGTGCACACTTCCAGAGGAGGAAGATGAATGCCAAATATCGTAGATCACAAAATGTGTGATCTACAGTGGTGAACTGTCTATAAGATATGCTGGTACAATACTAGTGAAATTTTTACATTGTGGAAGTAACAAATCATTACCTAATTGGATGTAAGGCCCACTCTATAAGAAGTCTGACACTCCTTGGGTGGTCAAGAGCTTCAGTCAATATAATAGGCCAGGGATCTAGGAGAAAAATATTATTGTAGGATCATAGCAATCAAATGACTTTCTTTGGTTTTGTTTTTCTTGATTTTATTCTGATTTGTTTGTTTTATTTCAATTAGCATGTTGTTTTCTAAATATATAGAGAAAGAATGTATGGAATTTGATGGATTCCAAGGATCTGGGAGGAGATGAGGAAGGAAATATGTGTGAGCAGAATAAACTGTATATAAAAAAAACCTATTTTCAATAAAAAATAGAAGTTAACTTCAACTGGAAAGATAATCTAGAAAAAAAAGCAAGAACAAAAAATGCTTAGCCAACAAACAATGGACTTCATACAGAATTTATTTCACATTTGTGTTAAACTATTCATTGTCAGGTGAAACAGTCACTACTTTCAAGAAATGTATGGCAACAACTTTGTAAAAACTAACCCAGTTAGCTGTCTTTGCAAGTGGGATACATAAAGATTTGATCTTTTGAGGTTAAAACAGGCCATTAATTTTGTTTAGGTTTTTTTTTAATCTTTATACACCCTTCAGTCATGAGACATATGCCAATTAAAATGTTTATACCTCTTTATGAAGACATTAAATGGAGATGACAATCACTAATGCAATACTAAAGCAAATAAGTTGTTCTGCTGTGATGAGCTCTGGAGGTGAACAGTGCATGAGAATCTGCAGCCTCAAGCAGTTCTGTTGATGGCTTCCATCCCTGGCAAAACCACCAAGGAAGACTCTAATAGATGTTGTGTCTGCACATATGCTGCTCGTTGCACTTCCTTCACGCTTACACAGCCCTGGCTGACTTTGCACATCTGTTGTAATTTGGTAAATATTATTAAATCTATTTTCTACAATGTGTGATACTGTAAATTACACACAATTAAAAATACTTTGGACAGCCTAGAATGGGGGAAAACAGGATTGTGTCATGAATTACCTTATTGTAGTTGTACCAAACTAGGGTATTGGAAATCTGTGTCCTGATCTAATCCTTCTTGTCTACTTTGCTAGATGGCCTTGGGAGAATTTCTTAACTTTTCCATTTCAATCATTCATCTAAGAGTAGGGTATAGCTGTTTCTATTGAAGCTGTTGTATTGAGCTGTTACAAACATTGATTAAGGGATTACTAAGCATAAGAAAGGAGTTTCTCACAAATCCATATTTACAACATTTTCTTTAAGGTTTTATTGCCCTCCATATGATTTTTCCATGGTTCCTAAATGACATGGTTTCCTATAGGACCACACACTAATCATTGCCTTTCAGAGAACAGATTTGACATTCCTATTACCAGCTAGAAAGCCTCCCGTTGTCTTCTAAAACACAAGTCAAAATGTTTTGATCGCCCATCGAAAGGTAAAAAGGCAGCAGTTAAGAGACTTCCCAACTTTACAGGCTAGACGGAAACCTCAGAGATTCAACTACAGGTGAAGACTACAAATTATTTTTTAAAAACTTTTTTTTTTCTTGCCACCAGTTAACTTTTGTTTGTCCTGGATGACTGAAACATGCCTTGATAAGCAGCTATATTGCCACAGAGTGGCAAAACAGCCATCTTCTATGATTATTCTTTACCCATGGAAATGTTCTCTGCTGTTAACTCACTGCAAATTAACTCAATAGTGCTGAAATTAATCACCCATACTCTTTATCTCTATTTAGAAAAATAGGAACTCCTTAGCTTTCTGTTGTTGGTACTAGGAGAAGCCCCATACAATTTTTGCATCATTTATAGCACTCTGTAATTGCCTTAATAGGCTTAATTAGTATACAGGATTTTGTTTTCCAAGAGCTTGCATATTTTTAATGGGTTTGCTCTCTTGTTAAATGGTCTAAATGACTTTTCATGAAGACCATATCCCAGTAGAGGCAGGCTGCATATCAATAAAAAGACCGCTACTCACGGGATGCTTCTCTGTATGATTCAAGTCCAAATATTTAGTGATGAGTTCCTATCAATTGCAAGCAAATTAGAGGTATTAACTGTATGATATCAAATGCCTGTAGAATATCAATGTTCATGATTTTGATTTGACTATTGAAGAGTATGTTTGCTTCATTAAAAATAAAGATAAAATCTCTTGTGTTGGTTTTAAACACACTCTCTCAATAACAGTAATTAAAATATTAAGTGAAATAAATAGTATCTTCTCCATAGAAAGCACCACAAAGTGTTATATGGTGGTATTCATACTGGCATATGTTAATTATTCAAATAATTCATAGACTATACATAATCTAAAGAGTACTATGAGGCAACATTATTCTTATGACTTTTAATGAATGTTTTTGCACACTTTTACAAATTAAGGAGAATTTAATGATGGTTCATGACTGGAAACTTGATTTAAATATATTATTTTATTAAATAAGTGATTCATAAAAATAATACCGAGATCAAAATAGATCATGATGATGATAGACAGATAATAGATGATACACAGTAAATGATAGATGATATAGATGAAATATGATAGTTAATAAAGATGATTGCTTGATAGACAGATGATAGTAGGGAGACAATAAATATATTTGCTTCATGACTATATAACATGTTTTAAATATTAGTTTATTTATTTACATTTCAAATGTTGTCCCTTTCCTGGTCCTTCCTATCCTTGGCCTCTTAAGAGGGTGTTCACCCAACCACCCATCCACTCCCCCCTCACCCATCTAGGATCTCCCTTCTCTGGGGCATCAAGCCTCCAAAGGACCAAGCACATCACCTCCCACTGAGGCTAGAAAAGGCAGTCCTCTGCCACATATGTAGCAGGAGCCACAAACCAGCCCATGTATGCTCTTTGGTTGATGGCTTAGTCTCTGGAAGCTCTGAGGGGTCCACTTAGTTGATACTGTTGTTCTTCCTATGGGTTTGCCATCCCCTACAGCTCCTTCAGTCCTTCCCATAACTCTTCTGTGAGGGTTTCCAGGGTCTGTCTAATAGTTGGCTGAATGTATCTGTATCTGTCTCAGTCAGCTGCTGGTAGCTCCTCTCAGAAGACAGCCATGACAGGCTCCTGTCTGCAAACACAACAGGGCATTAGCAATAATGTCAGAGTTTAGTGCCTAAACATGGGACTAATTCCAAGTGGGGGCAGTTTCTGGATGGCCTTTCCTTCAATCTCTGCTCCATTTTTCTCCCTGTATTTCCTTTAGAGAGGAACAATTCTAGGTAAAAAACTTTTGAGATGAGTGGATGGGCCCATCTCTCAACTGGGGCCATGTCTGTCTACTAGAGATTGCCTCTTTAGGTTCCATCTCCATCCTGATGGGCATTTCTACTAAGGTCATCCCCATTGGGCACTGGGAGCCTCTCACATCCCTGGTGTCTGGGAATTTCTAGAGGGTCCCCCTGTCCTCCACCCCACACTGATGCATATTTTTGTTTATTCTTCTGGCCCTCTGAGCTTCTCTTCTGTCTCCCCCATACCTGATTCTGAATCCCTTTTTCCCCTCTCCCTTCCCTCTTCCACCCAGGTATCTCCCTCCTTCTGCCATTCTTGATTATTTCCTTCCCCCTTCTAAGTGGGATTGAAGTATCCACATTGGGCCTTCCTATTGTTAAGCTTCATATGATCTGTGAGTTGTATCATGGGTATTCTGAGCTTGTTGGCTAATATCTACTTATCAGTAAGTACATAGCTTATATGGCGTTTGGGGTCTGGGTTACCTCAGTCAGGATGATATTTTATAGTTCCATCCATTTACCAGCAAAATTCATGATGTCTTTTTTTTTCCTTTGACACAGGGTTTCTCTGTGTAGCCTTGGCTGTCCTGGAACTCACTTTGTAGATCAGACTGAACTCGAACTCAGTAATCTGCCTGCCTCTGCCTCTGCCTCTGCCTCTGCCTTTGCCTCCCAAGTGCTGGGATCAAAGGCATACTCCACCACGCCTGGTAATGTCCTCTTTTTAATGGCTGGGTAATATTCCATTGGGTAAATGAACCACATTTTCTGTATCCATTCTTGAGTTGAGGGACATCTGGGTTGTTTTTGGCTTCTGGCTATTACAAATAAGGCTGCTATGAATATAGAGGAGCACATGTACTCATGATATAGTGGAGAATCTTTAGGGGTATATGACCAGGGATGGTATCACTGGCTCTTCAAATAGAACTATTTCCAATTTTCTCTCCTGGTTCATTTAATATACTCCAGTGTCTTAGTCAGGGTTTCTATTCCTGCACAAACATCATGACCAAGAAGCAAGTTGGGGAGGAAAGGGTTTATTCGGCTTACACTTCCATACTGCTGTTCATCACCAAAGGAAGTCAGGACTGGAACTTAAGCAGGAGCTGATGCAGAAGCCATGGAGGGGTGTTCTTTACTGGCTTGCTTTCCCTGGCTTGCTCAG